>CAJQUW010010895.1:0-15453 GCA_907163375.1 Prostheceraeus crozeri | reverse complement strand
CCCTAGATGCCCGTTTTTGGATAAAACATGCATGATTCCCATGCATGATCATACATGATTCATGCATGATCATGTATGATTTATGCATGACCATGCATGTTTCATACATGATCATGCATGTCTCATGCATGATCATGCATGCACCATACATGGCCATGCATGATTTTCATGCATGTTTTATCCATGAGACATCCATGTTATATGTATGAGACATGCATGTTATATCTATGAGACATGCATGTTTTGTCAATGAAATATCAATGATTTAATCATGTGACATCTATAATTTTACCATCGAATAGATGAAATTAACCAGGGATGCTAGTATCATTGTACAATCTGTATTGTAAGTTTATAGCACATTTTTGTCGTAGAGTGATGAATTTACATGTTGCATAGAATACAACATTGTAAAATTTTCGAAACATGCAGGGAACTTACTTTACAAATTGAGAAATACATTATTACATTTGGCAAATTCCAGTCACTCAAGCATAGATGTGGCGCAAAAGGCAGACATTATCTTCGATATAAAAATTGCACATGTCACAGAGGAATTCAAATGCAAATTAAATAACGTGTATAAAATCAACTCATGTTTATAGCAATGTATTGAAGACACAAGGAAAATTCTATGCACAACGTGAATTATGAAACGCAATGATCAGTTTCTAACACAGTTTTCCATCTCCGATTCAAAAAACATTTCTAATGAATTTATGGAATAAAAAAATTAGAAAGAAGAGCTTTTGACATGTTATTTGTAATTCTGTTAAATAAGGTATTTTTCAAAAAAGACTTGATCGAATAACAAATCTAATTCTAAGAGCTATCAGAGAAGTGTGTATTATTCTAGAAATGTTTTAAAACGATTAAATGGCAGTGCAAGCGATTTTTGAAGTTGTTTACTTCTGAAATGATTCTTTATATATTTTCTTGATGCAGCATTGTCGCCGGAAGGATGCCTTGGACAGTTTATTGAGAAATTTAGTGAAAGATATTTGAATAATAATAAGAAACGATTGAGCACTCATTCAGCTTATGGAGTTTTCTTCTGGAGCAAATATGTTATGGCACGGTTCGCTTCTTCCCTTTGAGCTATACCGAATATACGCCTGTTAGAGTGAGTGTATTCTTTTGTTCTTAATTCAAATTTCATGCATGATTGATTTCCGCACAATAGTAAATCGTGTAAGAAAATATTGTTAGACCTAATTGGTTAAATAATTATTCGTGCTAAAATTTATTCCTTTGTCAGATAGCAATCATAGAGATTACAAACTGAGCCCCTGCTCTCCAAGTAAACAGCAGATAGGATATGGTATCCTTCAAAATAAAAATTTTCCATACGTTATTTAGAAAATGCACAAAGTTTTACCACCGTATAGGAGGAGACGTTCAGTAGAGCACACATGAACGATCAGTTACAAATAATTTGAAGAAAATCATGTTATCAACAAAAGAAAATTTCTTCTTTCCGGATTTGGATTCATCTTCATTGAAAATCCTTCCAACCAGTAAAAACATGCCCACAGTCCGAATGCGAATTTCACGTCATCTGAAACACAGTCATTTCGAGTTCGAACACCGTCGCGACGTCTCATCACATTTTTAAGAATAGAGGTGATGATGTACGAAAAATTTACAGTTAAACGGAGAGAAACAGAATCACCTAGAGATTACTATGAAGTTTGACGCGATGATACGAGGGTGCCTGAAAAAAAAAACATCTTCCGTTGGACCACAAGACGTTTGTCGAATCTGAGAATCGGTGGGACGTTGAGAATATATTGAGAGATTTATGGGTAATAATAATTCCAGTATGTCGGGTGTTAATTGCTCACAAGACAGACGAAAAAAAAAACAGCCGAGCGTTAGGTCAGGTATGAGTCATTGATGCACAGATACGACGAGTTTGCGCAGCCTCAGCAATAGCACCTGTAAAAAAGAAGACAATTTTGTGCTGATCTGCAGATGCAGCTAGAATTATCATACTTAACTAATCTTAATTAATTCTATAGGTAGGCCTACTCAAAGTTGGAGAAGAGAAATCATTTATAGTAATTTTAGGTGTTGTAGTAAAGCTATTAAGAAAAATGCTTTTGACTCATTTCATCTTGACAATGTGGGGGGGGCAAGCGATATTATTCTTAGGAATTTTGGATCGCAAATGAAGATATTCAGGAGTGGTTGACTTGTGATTCAATACAATTTTATGAATTATTTTTAATCATTGTTTGTTAGTATCTATTAATAAATTTTATTTTGATATTCAAGTACCGTAACTGTTTTTACAAAAAATGCAATCTGCAAATAAAAACGGCAGTTAGCCTATTGCCGACCGCCTGTCAATCGTTGTGAAATGAAGATAGTCAGGATGCTTTGAATTTTCGATAATATTAACACACGTACATGTTATTTCAATTTTTGTTTTAAAATCACAATCTGCAAAACCACACCATCATTTGATTATTTTTTAAAATGTCATCTTGTCTACGTTTTATGACGCATCTCTTCAGGTATTGTCATCGGTGACATGCGGCGCCCTACAACTTAACATGTGACCATAAATTAACTCTGGGCCTTACGTGATATGAAAAGTGTTGCGATGCATTAATTTGTAATAAAGTAAACACACTATATTGATATAAAAGAGGTGTGGCAATGAGTTTGTACTTCGCTTGTTTTATATTTTAATCGTTGTATAGGCATGGAAAATATAATTGATTTTGCAAAACTAAAACACTATTTTTGTTGGACCGTGACAACGCATAAAACTGAATTCTTTATTTACAGTCGTCGCAAGTACCGTGCGTTGTGTTTGCATCTATGCCTTTTGTTTTGGTTGGGCTTGAATCATTTTTCACTTGAATATTTTTCTTTAAAACGACTCGAAATATCAAATTGGATATCATTTTCTAAATGTTTGCGAATTCGTGAAAAAATTAATTGAATATCATGGGGGCGGGTTTTTTTTAGCTACAGGTTATTCAGTTCATTTATATTTATGAAATGGTAATAGGTGGTCCTATTTAAACAGAGCTTCCCTTTCATTGATGAATCCATTTTTATAGTAAGAAACAAAGATTTTTAAATTAATTTGTATAACTATCAACTTAAGCAGATTATCGATAGCTCAATAGTTTGTCCGGCATTTGATAAAAATATTCTCCATCTAACTTTTTTGTTGTCCTGGAATAGTTTATTTTTTATGCCTTTTATACCATGTTCAATTGTTTCAATTTTTTTTTCAATTATTTGTTGTCCATCCAAATATTGATAATGCCAGTAGCCATTGTATAGCCTACTACTTATTTGTAAGTGCTAAATTGAAATGGTTTTAATGCGGTATTTAATTAAGTTCTTTCATTGCTCATAGTTTCTAGCATGCAATGCATATATTTTGTTCTCAACATGCCCAGATTTTTGTTGCTATTTTTCAAAGCAATTCAGAAATTACGAATTTTTTATTAAGCACTGGTGTTATGTACCCGTTTCAACATATTTCCCATTTGATTATGATTTTCCTTTTTCACGACTTTTGATCGATTTATTCAACGAGAAGTAACGTCTTGTTCGTCGTGGATGAAACTGATATGCGATTGGGACATTCTCATGTTTGTTGAATTCAAAGTGAATAGGTCTTGGGTTTTCCATCACACAAATGATGTCACATTGCCCAAGACTTATTCACTTTGAATGTCAATATTTTGCCAAGGAAGAATTCCTCTTTAGCAGCACATTTTAGGAGTTCCTTGATAGTTATGAAATTTTATGGAATAAATAAAGGAATTTCCCCAAAATGTTGCTGCTAATGAGGAACATGAGAGGAATTGAGATATTTTGTTTGGTTGCCAGTTAAATTAAATTAAGTGTGACGCTAGTAGACTTTCTTTATAGTATTTGCAAAATTATTAGCAGAGATAGCAGCACAGTCATAGAAAATGTCTCTACGTTGTTCATGGTCAATAAACCACCAACTTTTGATTTATCGATTGTATCATATGACCAAATCTTTCCTTTGATTTTTGTTTTCGGGATTTCCAAATACATGTACCTAAACTTGCAGTTAAATGCTGTAAGTTGACAAAATAAATTTGGAAACATTTAGAACGCTTACCCTTTTTTCTGCGGTTTGATCCAAGTGATGAATTTTTAATTTCTGAATGCACAAATCAAAGGGAAACTTGATGGCTTCATTGAGTGGAAGAACTCACTGACTACATGCGAGTGTTCATTTTTGAATTGTGCTCCATGTTGTGCATGAAAACTAAGTAAGATAATGAAAAAAACGTAAACGATGAATAAATAAAGGTGTGTAAGTAGAATATCCTCTTGATGCGCTGATACTTTTGTAATATTAAGCAGATAACACGGGTTCACGAGAACGAAGAGCGCACAAACTTGGGCAGCTTTCTGTCCCACGACACAGAAACTAGATTCATCTGCGCGCGCTTCGGTTTCCTAGGAAAGGAAGAGTTATATGTAACCTTATATCGAAATGGCACAGAATTAGACAAAACTTGCTCCTTCTCGAATGGAAAAATTCGTGTATCGCTTGCTAATTGGAAAATGGGCAAACATTAAGCTGTCAGCAAAGGACAACAGAGGCCAGTGAGAGGTAAGCGTGCGTGCTGTGATATCACTTCGCCACACAAAACCAAAAACACACATCGATGGCCTGGGTTCGATTCAAATGTATAGCACTATACAGTGAGCAATGGCCGAAGGAGAGGGATGTGAAAACAATCAAGTGAAACTAAAATTTTCGTACGCCTGCTACTTTCTTTTTGTTAAATACAATGATCGGATAAGGAGTCAACTTATGGAGAAAACTTGTGGGCAATGATCTGAATTCTCGCAACGCCTGAAGGAATTTTGGGCAATCGACAAGCACTTCGCTGGAACTCACATTTAATTCCGCCAAGCGACGCACAGCAAAACTTTTTTCCTATCTCTGTAAGGTAATTAGGAATTCCTTTTTGTGCCACGCTAATAGGCTCCCTCAATGTGCCGTCCATTTCGTATTAATCACGCTTCTAGCAAACCGAAGCAGATAAAACGAAAAATTATTTTTAAAATTCCTATGGTCCCACGTGATGGGCGGACAATAATGTATTAAGTAAACAGGGACCTGAGCTCACACCGTATCAACAGTTCCCAGCGAGAGAATATTATCGACCGCTCATCGGCTCGCGAATGCAGGCCACGATCAGGCCTGCCAACAATGTGACCGAACTTCCTCAGCTGCGTGCGCGTGGCGAATATTCCGTACTATAGTGACGGAAAGTTATAGAAGCGGATACGATTACGCAGTACCTGAGTCGAGATACTTATGCAATTGTTTTCTTTCATGTTACAGGCTGATTTCATAATCATAAGTTTTGCAATATTACTAGCTAAAGTAATTTAAGCGATCACAACGAGCAAACTGATTCAAAGTCGACTTGCTGATGGGCACGGTGTGTAACTTAGAAACTTCAATAAATGTTTCAATTTGAGAAGAAAAATGTGTGCCGCATAGAAATTCTTTAATATTGAAAAAATATGTCATGAGTAGCCTAATAATGTAGACCTGATCGTCAGCATATGACTGATGTTATTTATTGCCATTGTAAGCTACAATGTACATGTAGGTGAATGTGAAAGATGAAGAAAAAAGAGTGAAGAAAGAGGAAGAAAAGAGGACCAGTGAGTGAGTGAGAAAGAGAAAGCGATGAAGTCACCTGAATTCTAATTATACCAACCATATCATCAAATATTAAAGGGCATATATAAAACCCCGAAATAAATAACATGCATAATTCATAAGTCCGTATAGGCCCTATAGTTTCACATGTACGAAATCCTGATCATCGATTTTTTTAATCCATGACGATTCTTTGAGTAATTAAATGCATTTGTTACTTCTTACAGCAGCCAATCTTATTAGTAAATCGGTATCTAACTCAATGGGACAATTCTTCCTCTACAGGAAACTCTCTTTTAATTATGTATTTTATCCACCTACATGGATCATCGGATGTATTTTAACCATGTAACAATTCCAAACTACCTATTCTGAGTAATTTTATATACAATTCCCACTCTTTACAATGCTAAATATATTCATATAGTTATATCAACACAAAATAACCGATTTTATTAATAAGGAAAATGAAATTCTTGATAGATTTATTTATCCATGAAACATCATCATCATGTATTAATATCCAAACACGGGCATCTAGGGTAGCGTGGTTTGTGGTGTCAATATATGGTACGTCAAATTAAGTATATTTCGAATCTCCTAGAGGAAGCCCGCTGCAAACACGTTCACGAACAACCTTCCGCATGCACCTGTGGTTTTTCATTCACCGATATCCAAAATACTCATCCTTGAGTCATTCCTGATTTTCATCTATCTTTTGCTCAAGTTTTTTGATGGTTGACTACGTGCACGATACTT
The DNA here is from genome assembly GCA_907163375.1 of Prostheceraeus crozeri. Classification (NCBI taxonomy): domain Eukaryota; kingdom Metazoa; phylum Platyhelminthes; order Polycladida; family Euryleptidae; genus Prostheceraeus; species Prostheceraeus crozeri. The sequence continues at coordinate 9,005 of CAJQUW010010895.1, read as the reverse complement.
CAGTCACAGTGGGGATCAGCACGACGTATGCATTATCAAACGACTTTCTAAATAAAGAACTGGTGTCATTATCAAGGACGCGCGCTCATCTTCTCCGCGAGTATCTACCAAGTCTAACAGTAGACTTTAATGACATTGTTATTTCTCGTTATTAGGCTACTCATACTATAGTATCGAAAATTAATGGAATTTTATGTTTTGTGCGATGGTAACTATGACCTCCGGCTAAATATTCTCGGTAATACTTTGATCAGCGGATAAATACAGATATGTCTTGTTTGTGGATGATTATAGCATAGAGTTCTTCATGTTTTCATTACGTGAATAAATTATGCTTTTATAGTTATAAATCAATGAATATGCATTTATTATGCATAATATATGACATTATCCGGGGCCTGGTTATGTTTGTTTCGTATCTCGATTCAGACATGTTTGAAAGGAATGTAGCGTAGTCATGCTGTGTTTTAATAGGAAATTATGAATGTAGAAGTAAACATGGTTGATAATATTAGTCCAGAAATAACCATGCCCCATAATTAAAAAATAAACCTTCTGAATATTTATATCGCCTCACTTCACAATAACAAATTCATTAATAAATAGTATTTAATACGAACATTAGATACATATTAATTGGATAGCAAATATGTACAATATGGTATACTCAAAATATCTTCATGCAATTTGTAAATCTCGAATCAAAATCCCAAACATGTTCTGCAAATTGTTGTCCACTTTATTATAGAAATAGCCACTCGTGGGTTTCCAATCTTGGGGAGTACCCATTAACCCAAGATTAATCTTGGTCTGGGTCTTGGGTAAGGTAGTGAAAACTGGTTGCCCTACTGCCACGGATAGGTACATGGAATAGGTACATGTAAAGTGTTAGTGTTTATCAATAGTACATGATGTACATGTTAAATTTTAGTGTTATCAATAGGAAACGATGGATAGGTAGCTGAGAGAGGTACATGGATAAGGTACAAGTATACTTTGTTATCGATAGGCACATGGCTAGGAACGTAAATTCATGTTATCATAGGAACTTTATGAGATCTGTTTAACTGGATAGGTACATGTGTTGTACCCAGTGTGTTCGAAACGTCTATGATCGAATGTTTTTATTTCTTTGGTTTTTTTTTTTTTTTTATAATGTTTACTATTTTATTTTTTTAATTAAATAATATTAAATTAAACTCTCCCAATTACTAAACCTCACTTACTACTAATAAATAAACAAAATCAAATTTAAATACCCAATCCACAATATTCACAATCACCCAATACCACCCTAATTCCCCCATCAAAACCAAAAACCTACTCCCCCCCACATCACACCAATACTCACTAAAAAATCTACCAAACCCACATCATCCACTACACCCCCCTACTATTTAATACTCCACTCTACCATTCAAAACTAACCCTCCAAATACCAAACATAACAACACACAACACCTATAACACAAACAACTCATTATAAAAATTATCTATCACAAAATTAACACTCATATCCATCTCATCCACCCAATATTATCTATTATTCAATCTTCAAACACAAACACTTCAATTCACTATCAATACTTATTAACCACATTCCCTTCAAATTACCTACTTATACAATACCTTTAAATCCACCCAATTAACACAAACATATAAACATATACAAACTCACAATATACCCAAAACTACTTAATATAACTTACATCTATAACAATAATTAAACCCTTCCACTCTCCCAACTACATAAATCATTACACATAGTAAAATTTTTAAACCATAACCATTACCAATTAACAAATCTAATTCCCCATATCTATTAATAAAAAACAAAACATTCACATTAAATCTACAATAATATACATACCATCCTTACATTATATTTCACTATATATACTATTTTATTACTAATCTCAAACAAATTATGTCATTTTAACCTAATAAAACCCTCAAACTAAATCTTCACCACCAATACCCCACTCAATAACTTACACTACCACATTCCAATACCATATACCTAATACAACACTACACTTTCAAAATATTTTATACTTCTTTAAATAATTTCTATAAAATCTTATATTTTTATATTAATATAAAAATTTACTACTATACCTCTTCTTATATTTACTTTTTTTCTCATATAATTATATTATATCTATACAACTCTAAAACTATATTCCCTATACATTCTCCTTACTTATTTCTCCCACATATCTCACCTTATATATTTACTTAATACCACTTCTTTTTTTTCATCTAATCCAACTAAACTCAACCCATTTCACCAATACCAAAACACCTCCTAACAAATACTATACCTTTATCTACTTTCTACATTACATATCCTATTACCTCCCCACATATAATCATCCCATATTATCACAATTCCAACATTTGTCACATAAATCTTCATAACAAATCAATAATTAAAATACTATCATTAACCTCCTATCATAAATCATACAATTACAAAACAATTAAATACAATTATCATACAAACATCACCAAAATCTCCACACTCTAATTATCTATACAAACTACACACCACACCCACAATCCCTCATACAAAACATACCAAAACACCTACCCCTCCCCCCCCACATATATCCATCAATACCCCAAAATATACACATAATACCTAACACCTCCACCAATACCATTACAACACACAAACCACAACTCCACCCCCATACATAACCCCTTCCTTCACAACACTACCCACTCCACTTACCAACCCCCCAACCCTACCCTAAAAACCCTTCTAATCTACCTAACCCCCTTTCACCATCACCACCTCCTCATATACACAATCAACCCCACAACCTATCATCAAACCCAAATAAAAAACCCCCCCCCCCCATCAAACTCAAAATCACCCCCACTTAAACACCCACAAACCCTCCACTATAGCTTCATTCTAATTCAACAATCCACTCCACCCCCAAAAACTAATTCCCACCCCTTCTACTATTCAAATCCACCATTCCCCTAATTCCCAACAACTCTCCCATTATTATTATTTAAAACCTAATAACTCAAACCAGCACATTCCCCCTACATACATTATACCACCCATCTACCAAATTACCTTCATATCATCACCCTCATCCTTTATCCATAACACACTTAACCTCTCCACCACCTCTACCCTACCAACCCAAATCAATCATCTACCAAATACTTATACACACTTCATCTAAACCATCACAAAACCCCAAACCCTATCCCAACCCAAAGCTTATTAATCCTCACCTTTCCCAACTACCAATAATCAACCATTCCACATCCCCATACACCCCACCTCTCTACCTTATCCTCAAATCTCCTCACACAGTCCTCCCACCTACTTCCCACCCCATATCCCTTACAATTCCCACCTAAACCAAACACACCAATCCCAACATTATCATACTTCAAAAATCAACAACTAACCAACAACCCACCTACCATTAAAATAACCCACCTTTACAACTCCAACATCTCCCCATCTCTATACCAAACCCCCCATTCACCTTTTAAACAACAAACCCCCCACAATCCACCAAACCCTCCCTCAAATTAACTCATCATCCATAAATATTCACACCACTTCTCCCTTCAACTTCGTCCTTCTAATTAACACCATCCAATCCTACCAACTCACCCATAAAAACCCACCACATACACCAAAACCCTACAACTCACAAACCCCCCCTACATTCCATATCTTCACACCACCCTTTTCCTACACATTTCAACTAAACCCTAACTTCAAAACAAAATTCACCCATTACCACTCATTAACCCCTAATCAAAACCCCCATCCTTAACAACCCACTAACATCCCCCCCACCAAAATCACCCATAACCATACCCAATCACTCATAACATATATAAAACAACAAAAAAAAAAAAAAAACCCCCACCCCCCCCCCCCCCCAAAATAACTTAATTCTTTTTATATTAAAAATTCCGGAAGCGCGCAAAAAGCGAGGGTTTCACCCACTCCCCCATCGGAAATCTAAAGATGGGAATCCTAAATTGAAGTTGAAGCGCCAAGATGCTGACTTGAAAACTTTCTATAATCCTAATTGTGATGAGGAAACACAAATGTTTTAATTTGTAAATGTTTAATTTGTAAATGTAACTTGAAAGTTCTATTATGAATGTAAATAAACTTGAATCTGGGAACATGTGTTGTTTGTTGTTCTAAGCAAATTAGCGGGATGATGGTTTACATGTTAATGGAATTTAGATGACAGATTTTCGTATATTCACTGATCGCACATGTGTGTCGTGGACCAAGTCAGTCGGTAAATACATTTTGTATCTGAATTGCTACAATATAGAAATGAAATGTTTAACAAGAAATTTAAGAGAGTCAAAATGGTATTATTGATATTTCAACCACAACTACATTCTGCACTTCGCCAGAAGGTTATGAGGTGAAGAAGGGTAGCCATCAATGAGGATCTCAAAGCAGGTTGACGTACTTGTATTAGATGAGCTATTACGAGAAGCAATCTTCAAAGGTGTAACTGAATTGTTCATTTCAAACTGCAATCTAGGAAGCTTTTATTATCTACATCACCAAATCATTTCGATGGGAGGGAAAGAGCAAAGAACTAGAAGTTTGATTACACATTATTTGGGCCAAATGTTTTAAAAAATCCAGCGATAGCAGTCAGATACATCATCTCAGTATGACAGATATTACCTCACAACCTAAGAAGTACTTTCCAAAAATATTGAAGATGTAAAAAGAAACACATGGTTATCTATTTATTGATCTAACCCAGGAATGTCCGGAACGACTTCGATTCGACAAATATCATACTAATTCCGTGAAACCAATGAAAGTTTTCTCGGTTCCAGTTAGTTTTAAGCATGATACTTTGTTGCTTATTATTTTCAAAATGTCGTATTCAAAGATGGTAGTCATTCTCACGGGAGTATGTACAATAGGATACATTACAAAGTGCACAGGAAAAGTCAAAAATCATAGATCAACTATTCCGAATCAACTTAAGGAAACTAACCAAAAGGATATGGAAATTCAGAAGATTATGGATCCCTCTCGAGAAATGCAGTTAGCGCAGAAAACATTGATGAGATGGCGGACTGATTCGTGACAAGTAAATTGCGACGATTTATAACCTTGTCAACACTCGACATAATCGTGTGCGCGATGAGTGATTATTTGACTTCATTGATCCAATGTGAAGTCAATGAGAGAGGGAGATAATGATGAATACAAGGTGATGGTATTGAAATAGTCACCATAGATGACCTTCTACAATATGCTTGTCAGAGATGTAAGGCGAAATAGGTGCACCACAAGGGTGGTCATATTTTCAGAAATTTTATCTGATCAAAATGTACCTCACAATATTATTGGAGGACGACTGTGAATGGAATGGGATAAGGCGTCACTTACATGATGGATCAAAAGTAAAACACCCGGGAGGGTGGGCGGGGACATGGCGGTCAAAGGCGAGAGCTTGCAGATCCCGATGATCTGCACCCAAAAAGAGCTCCGAGGCGCTCAATGCGTGTTCGAAGGAGTATAGTAATATATTAAGCAAATATGAATTAAGCCTTGCTCTCATATCATATGTCATTACAAAAATTTGGACTGTTGTTTGAAATCTGCGCTGAAGGTAAAGGAGGACGAGTGCCTAGAGGTTGATATCAATTTGTGTTAGCAGTTTGCTTGTGCGGCAGGTTATACGCGTGAAAATCAGAACTAAGCGATGAGTACAGCAGTGAAACTCAGAAAAGATTTATTACGACTTAAAATCCATCCCGCAAGTTTCAGTCGCCGGAGGTTCTAGCTCGTGCGAGGTGTGGGAATATGAGAAAGTCAAGAAGTGGTTGAGGAGTCACCGATTACACTTTACAAAAATGCGAGAAAGCGGTTTTCCAACAAGAAAAAATATGTTGTTCAAACCGATAGATAGTCAATGGCAAGCGGGACTTGGCTGAAAGCAACAGATATCACAGTTACTATTGATGGCTATAAATACATCTTAACGTAATAGGGATATTTTATCTCGCTATGCTTGGGCACGTGCGCTGAAATCTAAACGAGGACCGGCAGTTGAGCGGTTTTCAGAGCCATTCGATGAGGGGCGAGTTCCGCACAAGAATAAGACCGATCAAGGAAGGAATTCGCAAACTCTCATGTTCGAAGTCGCCGTAATAGTTTAATGTGGAATTGATTAGTGTCAAAAGTGCTTTATAAAGTGCCATGGTTGAGAGGTTCAATCGCACACTGAAGACAAAAATTATGGCGCTATTTCACTGCAAAGATACATATGTATGCGGTTGGTGACTGCAAGAAATTTGTTAAGAATTAATGAAGCTACCATCGATTCATTATGATGAAACCAGTTGATGTTACCCAGATAATGCGATGGATGTATGGCTTCGATTGTATGATAAGAAAGCCGAAAATAACATTTCCAATGAAATAGGAAAATTAATGTTGGTGATTAGAGTTCGGATATTCAAAAGGTTAAGTCTTACATTGAGAAGGTGGTATCTACCTAATTGGACTGAAGAAGTAGTTTTTTGTGGATGAAGTTAAATACCAAAATTTAGACCCAATGTATAAATTAATAGATCTACCATGGCAATTCCAATTGAAGGGAAAATTTTTACTCTTATGAAATTGCAAGTAGTAGACAGAAGTGAAGAAGGTGTTTATTGATTGATAAAATAATTAGGAGGAGAAGGTCATGGCAATCAAAGGAAATATCTAGTTAAATGGAAAGGATATCCCTGATTCATTCAATAGCTGGATAACGCACCAGGATCTAAAAATGTGGGAGATGGGAGACACTCGTAACTTTTAAAGCTAATACTAGCATGTGATTTGTCCATATATGACTTTAACATGTCTACTAACTTTCATATATCATTCTTCCAAGCAATAGCAACCCCAAGATATTCCCAAAGTTAACAAAACCATCTCTATACCTCTGTTGGTGGAATTCGCTAATCCAATTACTCTGCATGGACCCCATGAAAGGTTGCTCTAACTGAAAATTACTTATTACAACGATATCAGTTTGCTAAAGAACAACTATTTTGAATTACATAAAGAAGTGCGAGAGAAGGATGATTGCTTTCGCAATATTTCAAAATAGTCTACCATGGTACATTGGGCTTTTCATCATCTAACTTTTACATCCTTTTTCAAACAATCCTTTACCATCTGTCCAAAACATGATTAAAATTCAAAAGGCATTTGCAACGTCAACTTTTGATTCTAAGGTTCCCACAATGAGCTTGCAAGATACAGAAAAGGAAATCGGTAGAATGTTTGTACGAATAAATGATCTCTTCAAGCTGACTTTGAATAAATTCTACAAACCAGTCATAAAGGGGTCAACAAAATTGATGAAGGAAGGGAAGCATGTTCATCTTGTATTAGGTAAGGATTTGAGTCATACTTTTGGGTATTCCAGAACAACTTTCTCATCAAGGTATTGGTACAATGGACGTGGGTGGAATTCGGAGAGGAAAGTCACTGATTTTCAATGTAGAATTGTGCCCATTTAGTATGCATTACCAAAAAAAGGGAGCATCCCGTGAGTAAAAAATAAATTTGAGAGTCATTAAGAAGTGTTGAAGACTTTGCAAGAAAGTTTCAAGGAATCAGTGCCAGAAACGTTAATGACTTGTGAATATAAGAAAGAGAAAGTAACTTTATTTACTGTTGAAACGGAGGCAGAATTTTTGTTTTTACTAAAAAGACACCATTGGAAAAGTCTGAGTCCGCTGTTATTTATTTTGGATCTGAAATGTTTGTGATGTTTAAGGGCCTTGAAAGCGCACCTTGGTTGACAGAATTAAATGATACATTCAAGGTTCAATTGTACTCTTCTAAACTCAAAGCATCAACAAATGCTTCATGGGATATCAACGTATACATAGAAGACATATCGGGTGATGAATTGTCTACTTCCAGTGAACTTGTAAAAAGAGTTAATTTGAACATTGAAAGCTTGAAAAGCCATCTGAATTGTGTACAAAGTTAAATGAGTTTGGTGTAGATTACCTTGATGCAGATGAATATCACTTTTCTTAAGACCCACATAAGAAACGCATGATTCTAAAGGTAGGGAAGACTCTCTTCACTCAAGCTGGACTAGCGTATTTTAGACGACCACATTGGGATTCTCAAAATCAAACTATTTATGAAGGTACATCAATAGGCGATACAGCCCCATCACTAGAGCGTGATATAAGTAAATTATACGTTCTTATTGTACACATTATTGAATATACAAGGGTTGGCGACATTGAGGCCCCACTTCTGCGCACATTTCCTCTCTCATCCGTAAGGAAGCAACTAATCAATCGAGAATTTTTTAACACAATGTATCTACCAATCAGCCGGAAAAAAAAAATTTCATTCATTAGAATTGACATATCAATTCATGATGATTGCAGGAGAAAGGTAGTACCGTTTCTTGTGGTGGTGTTACTGTTTTGACCCTACATATTAGGTCACGAGAATAAGGCTTTACGCTATTGTGACTTCCATAGTTATTCAATAGTCATAAATGACAGGCATTTAACAGTAGACCATCATATCAGAGCGGTTATCCGTGTTTGTTGGAGGTAGACGACAATTTGGGAGGAGGCATATTTGGTGCATTAGACGTATGGTTCTTTCCAACACTCAAAAAGTATGGCGTCACCAATCATGAAGCGTGTCGTTGTTGGAAGCAGGGCTTTAGATATTTGGTGCCAAATGTTGCAAGTGATGCGCTTCAAGGTGAGGATATCGGTGAATCTATGAAAATGCGCGTCCGCAATCTGCCTCGACGCATTAGATGATTTCCCAAAGACGAGACGTACAGTTGGACGAAGGTAGGAAGTCAAGGAAAGATGGATCAGGCCGAGTTATAAGCAAAGACGAGGCAAAGTAAAAAGCGTCTAGAGCCAGCCGTTCTAATCTAGACGTCGAGTGAAAACAAGAAGCGCAGCAAAAATTCCACAGCTCCTAG
>CAJQUW010010894.1:0-16643 GCA_907163375.1 Prostheceraeus crozeri | reverse complement strand
ATAGTAAAGGAAATTTCAGAGTTTCATCCCCGACGAGTGTAATTTCTGCCACAGTGAATACTATGCCTGCGTTAACCGCCCAAAAATTCGTTTGGCAACATCTAAAATTTTAGCCCCCTACTGAAAAATTGCTCCGGCGTGCCTGCTAGGCTCCTCAATCCAAAGTGGTGCATATGCCTAGTCTTATAAGTTAGTCAAATCTAATTTGATAAATAACAGAGCCTAAGAGGAATTTTGGAGTAGACGATGTTAAATAGAAGCGGTGATCTAGTTTTCTGGTATTATACTTTGCTTCCAACTTCTTTGGTGAACTTATAGGATATTAGGATGCAATGAGTTTGCATAATAGAATTATATGGTTTGGAAAATTGTTTGCATTGAGAAAATTGCATTCCAGAGCCCCATGAAGAGGTTGCTCAAAATAGGAGCCGATGGGATCCCCATTGTTAATCCATCAGTAGAGGTCTACATCCAATTTTTATGAATCTTCCTTTATTTTGTTCACCTTCTCTCGTAATACAGTTCATTTCAGCTTTTCAGAAATGGCATTGTTTTCTTTGATCCCTTACTTATTGATCAGAATTTATTACGTAGCCTCTACTTTCCAGTAATGGGCAAAAGACCGTTCCAGGACACCTAAAATTCAAAAAAAATAGTATCTTTAAAAACGACATAAATTCATGAATTTAGACCCTTTTTCAGGTTTTTAAGACCTAAATACATGAATTTAGACCGTTCCAGGACACCATAAAATTCAAAAAAATAGTATCTTTAAAAACGACATAAATTCATGAATTTAGTCCTTTTTTCAGGTTTTTAAGACCTAAATACATGAATTTAGTCCATTCAAAAAGTACCATTTTTTCAAAAAATGACATTTTTAAAAACGACATAAATTCATGAATTTGGGCGTTTTTTAAAATACCCAATTTTCAAATTTTTCAAAATCTCAAATTTGAGAATTACAATCGGGCGAAGCCCTAGAACCTTCGGTTCGATTTTCACCCCCAAAATCATGACCGTTCCAGGACACCGAAAATCATAAAAGTTAAGAATCTCAAAATTTGAGAATTACAATCGGGCGAAGCCCTAGAACCTTCGGTTCGATTTTCACCCCCCGCCAAAATCATGACCGTTCAAGGACACCGAAAATCATAAAAGTTGAGAATTTCAAATTCATGAGTTTAGACGTTTTTCAGGTTTTTAAAATATATCATGTGACTAATAATATTTCTTTAACAGGTAGCGGTTAATGCAAAATGAAAACACATTCTTTTTTCTTTTTGAAATATTTTATTCACATATATGTGCAAGTAGTTTAGATTACAAAGTAAATATATGACATCTAGAAAAATGTTACATTCATAAACTGGGAATGGCATTCCATTTTTCTATTGTTACATAAAATGATTGACAATACACACCAGTACGTCAAATAATATGCTAGAGGACACACAGTATAAGAAAAAATAAAAAATGTTTCATTTATAAGCTGCGAATGCTCATTCCCATTCTCTTATTCCGTCTCACAAAATAAAATGTTAATGCATGCTACTCACATAATATAGCAAAGTCTTACAATATAAGAAAAAGCAACCACTGTTTCATTTATAAACTGCGAATGCTCATTCCCATTTTTCTATTCTGTTACATAAAATGATTGACAATACATACTACTCATTTTGTGTTTGGCGCTCCTGTATATGTTGTGTCTCTAATTGCTGCGTTAGTCCAGTTGTCATATCAGATGTTTGATTGGATTCTTGGGAAGAAAATATCCCTGAGCTAATTTGAAGCAACTGTTCCTCTTTTTCAAATTCAAAATAATCTTCAAAATACTTAAAGTTTTTGAAAACAAAGAATATACTTAAAGTACATGTTTGAAGCTTTGTGTTAGCTTGAGAAAGGCGATATAATTTTATCAAAAACGTTACATACCTTCTTGAGAATTTAATGTTATATTCACTCTCCAACTTTTGAGTAAAGGCTACCATTGACAAATGTTCCATTGATTTTAATTTAGATATCACAAATCCTTGGCAAATAGCAATTGATAAGGAAGAATTATTGTGTACTTTTTCTTGATAAATTAGAGAATGTAGAGTTGTAACACAGTTTTGGATAGTGCATGTCGCCTGTGCACTCACGTCGAGCTGTCGTTGGATTAGTTGTCCTGATGAAAATGAGTTTCTTATTTCAGAAAAAATCTCATTTTTCTTGTCCTCTTTTTCTGGTTTTATCTTCTTTTGAAAATAGAATTCATGATTTACAATAAGAGTTTTGAAAAAATCTATCTATTACTGGAAGTACTTGATCACAAAATTTGAGGAATTCGCGATGAATAGAAGCACTCATTTTTGACACAGCTTCGATATTTTGGGTCTCGGATAAATTGTAAACAGTCAACAGTCTCGTAGAACGCTCACAGAATGAATGCACGCAGTAATTAGAGCACGCAGTAAGACTAAAATTGTAATACTTGGAATAATGGCAGCAGCTGTTTCTGAGAGAGAGAGAATCTTTATGACCTTTGCCCCAACGAAGCGACTAAATCATACCCGCATTGGCGCTATTGTCTGCCACAAGCCGCCGCAGCTGTCACCACTTCAATGTTCAACGTCAAACCAAGTCAAGCGAAACAAAACTAAGATTAGCGACTTCTTCTGCAAAAACTAATTAAAATGTGCATTAAGATGCATTTCTTCCCAAAAAAGGATATTTTTCGTGGAATGAAGAGTAGTTTTTTATCCTCATAACATGTACGATTGCATCGGTATTGGGCAGTAGAGCTATACTGGAGTAAACAAAAAATTCAATTGCTAATCTACGATTCATACTGGCAAACAATTCCTTTGTTCTCTCTCCCTCTTCGTCCCATCCTCTCCCAGAGCTTTTGGTCTGACTGTGTTCTTAGAAATATACGGCAAACAAACAACTGCGTATTTCTATTTAAATCAAAATTCAGAAGATTGTATTCAAAATATTTATTCAAAATATTTCTTTAAAAATGGAAGAAGCCGCAAGAATATATCCTTCAATATCATATGAACGTAGTTCTACTTTAATGGACATTGAAAAGATTAACATTGAAAAAATGAATAAAGAAAAACACAAAGATAGAGTTAGGTATATGAAAGATAAGGAATCTCAATTATTATTTAAAATAGAACATTATAAAAAGTTAAGAAAGAGATGGTCTAAAGTTAAGAATGTAACACAAGGAATTGGTATATTCTTAACAATAAGTTTAGGTACGTTAACAATTGTTATATCTTCAGGTGTTTTAGTAATTCCAGTAGTTGCTACAGCTTTAACAGGTACGGGTGTTTTTGCAACTTTACTTGTTACAATGTTAGATAAATCTTTAATAACTAAGAAACGAAAATCATTAAAAACTAAGCATTTACATATTAAAGAAGTCTATGATAAACTACATTACTACTTTCAAAGAGTATGTGATGATAATGTTATTACGTTAGATGAGATTGAAAAATTTGATCAAATAGCTAATGAATTAAATCAAATATCATTTCAATCACAGACAGAAAAAGTTGATAATAAAAATAAAAAGGATGGCAAAATTTCTAGTGATGCTAAAATTTCTAATGAAGAAAATGACAAATTTTTTTTAGAAGAGCTAAAAACTTTAAGCGAAAATTTAAGCAAAACTTTATTAAACAAAACTTTATTGAACAAAACTTAAAACGAGAAAACTTAAAACGAGAAAACTTTAAACGAAAAGATGTCAAACAACAAAGCAATAAAAAAATAATTTGTTCAGTAAAATGTTTTTGCTGTATTCCAATGTTACCACAAAATTCAAATATTATATTTTAAAAATGGATAAAATTAAAGCTGATAATTTTAAAAGAATAAAACAATTAGAAGAGTTAATAAAACAAAGAAATATTATGAAAGAAAATCATCTTCAACATAGAATGATAAAAGCTGGTATTCAATCTGATATGTTTGAAAAAATGCAGCAAACCGATCAAGTAAAAACTGATTTTGAAAAACTATGAAACCATTTAAAACTCTTGAAAAAGAAAGTACAAATAATGATAAACAAATTGATATAACAGATCCAGAGCACAAAACTATATTAGATGACTATGGATTACTAGAATCAAATATTAATAAGAAATTACCAAAATCTATGCAATTTGAACATTCTATCTCAGTTATAGATGGAAAAACAATACCTAGATTTTATCTCGGACAAAAAGAAATATTTCCACAACCTTTTCGAGGTTTAATTTTTTCACCAGATAAATCTCCTTTTAATTTAGATAGAAATTTTGTTAATCTTTTAAGAGGAGCAGATTTAAATAATTATGCTGTAGAAGATCTCATAAAATATAAAGCTATGTTAGACAGAGTTGGTGCAGTAAAATCTCTTAGACGTTATAAACAATTAGAAAATTTATTATCAACGGGAGTTAAAGTAGGGAAAGGTTTATCTGAAAAACAGAAAACTGAAACAACTGTATTTTTACCAGATGATCCACAAGAATTACTAAATAGATTAAATATTTTAATATCTGCAATAAAAGAAGGACATAATTCTAGTTTCAATGAAATTCATGCTATATTGAAAAGACTGTTAGAAAAGAAGATTCTAAATGAAGAGGATTATAAAAATGTAGCTGAAATATGTTGTTTCTAATTTTTATCTATGATTTTTATCTATGATTTTTATCTATGATTTTTATCTACGATTTTTATCTATAATATTTATTTAATTTTTTTAGTTTAAAAATGTGTTCAGCAGATTTAGACAAAATTAATGATCATTTAGAAAAATTGACAGAGATTTTGGGTTCATCAAAATTTAGTACGACGTTAAAAATTATAACAACTACTTCATCACACACTTGTAATTTAGAACCCATTCTACATTTGGAACAAAATAAAAATTATCAAATTGCATTGACTAGTTTCTCTACATTTAACACTATACAAAACGTTATCAAAGATGCGAATGATCAATTTAGATATTCTACTGATAAAGGTAAAACATGGAAAATACTAACTTTTCTTCCTGGTTCTTACGAAGTTGAAACAATATCAAATGAAATTAAGAGACATTTAGGGATACCATTTAAAGATAAGAAACAATTACATTTTGCAGTTGAACCGGCAGTTAATAAATTTTCTCTTACTTTAGACGAAAATCATCAAGTTGATTTTAATCATGATAGATCATTGTCAAAGCTATTGGGATTTAATAAACAAACCTATAGTCAAGGTTATCATTTAGGTGAGAAGATTCCAAAAATAACTGAAATAAATTCAATTGTTGTACATTGTGACATTATTGAAGGAGGATATATAAATGGTAAATTATCAAATTTAATATTCAGTTTTCCAGCTTTTTACTGTACCCATTGGTTATAGATTAAATGTAATTCCACAAACATTAATATATTTTCCTATTACAAGAAAAACTATTAACAACATTGGCATTAGAATCACTGATGAAAAAGGACAAGAAATAAATTTTGGAGGTGAAGAGATTATGATAGATCTTTTGGTTCGAGAGGTATAAACTCCTACGCGAAGCTAGAGAAGTTTAATTTTCTTCTTCTTTAGAAACAAAAAAAATAAAAATAAAATTTTTTTATTAAAAAATGAGTGAAGTGCTACCATTAAATAAAAAAAAACTTAAATTTAATCATCATCCAAATTTATCTAATAAAGTTTTGTCAGTTATTTGTGGAAGATCAGGTTGCGGAAAAACGTATCTATTATTTAAAATTTTAACGACTCCAAATTTTTTGGATTATAACAATCTTATAATTTATACAACAACGGCAGAACAACCCGTCTATCAATTTTTAAAATATGGATTTGAAAATAATCTTAAAAAAACAGCAATTGCTTCATTATTCAAAGAATATGAAAAATCTGAAGATGAAGAAGAAATAAGTTCGTGGTGTGAAGAAGCAGCAAAAAATAATCAGTTAGTAGAATCTAATAAAAATAACCATATAAAGATACAATTAATAGATGATAGTGGTAATATGCAAGATCCTAGTAAACTAGATAAAACAATGAAACATTGTGTAATTTTTGATGATTGTGTTAATGATAGAAATCAGTCAGTTCAGAGAAATTATTTCACAAGAGGTAGACATAATAACTGTAGTGTGTTTTATTTAACACAAAGTATGTATTCATTAGACGGAAGTGTTATTAGAAAGAATGCAAATATATTTATACTATTTGAAATAAATGCAAGAAACTTAAGTGATTTGTTAAGAGATTTATGCGTAAGAAATAAAGATGAATTTAAACAATCGTGTAATAATGCTTGGTCAAAAGATTATGGCTTCATTACAATTAATATTGATAAAAAAATTCATGAAAGAGTTATCGAAAATATTTTCGCGGAGTGATAAAAATATACAAATATAGTGTTACAATATTTTTTTTATTTTATATATATATCAAATTTGTCTATCTTAGAAATTGGAAAATTAAAAAGGTTCAGTAGTTATTCCATCAGGTAAAATTTTTCTTTTATCATCAAATGGATCTAATGCTAATTTATGTTCTTCTTTTAAATACATGTTATGTTTTTTTGAATTAAGTCTATAATTACATGCTGTTTTTATTTCATTATTAAATAATACATTTTTATAATCTTGAAATGTTATTTGATTAGCCACTGATGCCTTTGAAATTCCTTTTAATGTTTTATGTGTTTTAATATTATTAGTTGTATCATAACAGTAACATTTAGATTTTAAAAATATAGCTTCTGTTATGAAATCTTCATTTCCTTCTAATTCATCTTTTACTTTACATAAATCAGAAGGATGAATGATATCTTTTATTTTATCTATTTCTTCATCAGTGTAGAATTATACGGTATTGTTAATTCTAAGAAACAGAATCGGTATCTGTAAAGTGTAATTTATAGTTTTTGCCATAAGCAGGTGCTAAATAATCATATATAAATCTATACATAAATAGTTTAGCTAATTCTAATATAGTGAAACCAATAAAATTAAACTTATCATGTTTTACGCTAATTCGACGTAAATGTACAGCACATAGTTCATCACTAAATCTAGTAGTTCTTTTATATGTAGGTTTCCTTGTTAAATTTTGAAATCTATCTTTATCATAAACTACTTCAATATTTTGTCTATTACGCACATTTTCTAAAGTCTTACCATAAAATGCATTATTCATTAATTTGAAAAACACGTTTCCAAAATCATCTTTATTTCTTTTAGCTATTTTACGTTTTTCAATATTGAACTCTATATAATTTTTTAACCACCTAGATTTTTGATAAAATAGTTTTCGATGTATTTTGGTGAGAATCATTCCATGATCTAAATACCAATCTAGCATTCTTCCTTCAACAACATACTTTCCTTTATTGCTTTGTGTTAACATAAGTTTTTTTGTTGGTCTATATTTCTTAGGAATTAAAGATTTTTGATAATCTGAAAAATCTTCTATATTAGGAATTTTGTTTTCGGGACAGAAAGGAAAATATTTTGTTTTATCTTTTATATAATCAGGGTATACTAAATCAACTTCATATACATAACCAAAATTATTTTCACCATCATATGTTCTTTGATAATCTAGAACGGGCGAAGCCCTAGTAGACATCTCTGATGTCGTACGAATATTACACCATGACATTTCACCTGTTGGTAATTCTTGTATCATGCAAGAAGAATATAAGCTATTAAAATCATAATATAACAAATAGTTTTCTCTCATGAATTCATCAATTGCTTTTTCACGTTCTACTCCTTCTCGTTTCGTTCGAAAAATTTCTAATATTTTTTCTTTTTCTTCTGGAGATAAAGGTTTCATTATTCCATATTCTTGTGGATTTACTTTCTTATTATAACATTTAACATATCTATTACCTAAAACTGATGAAACTCCACCTCTAATTCCAGATTCAAAAAATAATAATTTATCATATGTATTTTCTTTATAATGTTTAAGTTTAACGGACTTTGTCCTAGAGCCATCGGCTTGAACACCAGTATGTTTTAATCCTGCTAGCCATGTTAAACCTGGTGTAGAATAACAATAACATGGATCTATTCCGTAATATTCTAAACACATATCACGAAAGTTTTCAAAAAGATCAGCTAGTATTAATACATCTATCTGTAGATATTTCATTGTATAATCATACATTGTTTTACAATTTCACTCTCTCCAATTTTTTTCAGCTTCTGCATAGTCTTCGTCAGATAATTTTGATTGTTTTAATGTTGATTTAAATTTATTTATTGGAGGAAGTTGTTCTTCTTCCATAATTTTATTCACAGAATTAAAATCAGTCTTCGACTGTGAACCACAGGTTTTATCTCCAGTTATATACTC
This sequence comes from Prostheceraeus crozeri, assembly GCA_907163375.1. Taxonomy (NCBI): domain Eukaryota; kingdom Metazoa; phylum Platyhelminthes; order Polycladida; family Euryleptidae; genus Prostheceraeus; species Prostheceraeus crozeri. The sequence goes on along the minus strand of CAJQUW010010894.1, from coordinate 8,276 downwards.
ATACGGAAATATTCCTTTTAAAGGTTTTAAATTATATTTATTTAATATTTTACATTGTTCAGATTTCAAAGTTTTTCCCATAACATCTAATGAATAAGGAGTAAAAAATCTAAATGCATCTAAAATTCTAATGCAACCTAATTGCATTGAAAAATATTCTTCTTCTGTTTTACATAGTACATTTATTTGTTGTTGTTGTAATTTTTCAGATGAAAATAAATCTTTCATTACTAGATGGAAATCATATTTAGAACCATTGTAGAAATATAGAGGAACAAAGTTATATTTAAATTTATTAGCATTAAGATTACAAGAATTATGTGCTGCACCTCTATATAATCCATTTAGATGATCATGATCTTTTACCTTGACGGCAGAGCCGTCGCTTCGTTGTCAAGAGATCTACCTTTGCCATTTTTATAATTTTTTGTAAATTCTCTTCCACAGTAATAACATTTTGTTTCATTAATAAAATTTAATTTTTCTTTTTCTGTTAATGGCATCATTGGAATATTTGTTTCAAGCAATTGTGAAAAACGTCCTTGTAATTCTTCTACTTTCTTTGTAAACATTTCTGAACTATCTTCACCATAGTATTGAAAATATTCTGATTTAAATAATTCAGGATAATTTGAATGAATGTACATTCCCCAACATAATGGTTTTTGTTCAAATAAATATTTTTCTTTACTTTGTTCAGCTGAACTTTTTCCAGGTGCACTTTTTTCAGAATTATAATTTTCAGAATCGGGTGAAGCCCTGGAACTTTCCGTTCGATTTTGTGTCATATTAACATTATATGCTTCAAAATCACAATAAATAGTAAAGGGTACTTTATTTTTAAAATACCATTTATTATATTCTAAATAATCATCTTTAGGAAAAGTATTTTGAACTGCTTCGTTTTGTTGACAATTCTCCAAATGTCTATTCATTTCTTCTAAAGTTCTAAAACTTGTCATACATTGAAGACAAGGAAATTTGTATTATCTGAAGTTTTTGTAAATATAGAAACATCTTTACACAATATAAAATGACCCTGATAATATAATATATTCGCTTGTGCTGGTTGTTTTGACTGTTCTAGTTTTTCAAATTTATCTTGATATATTTCATGTGTTTCATTAATTTCTTTTGTAATATTAAATGTATTTTGATGATAATTTTGATTTAATATTTGTAGCTGATAAATATATTCTTTATCATATTGTTCTTTATATTGTTGTAGACATTTTTTTAAACATTCATTTAATCGGAGCGAAGCTCCTCTGGCTTTAGCCGATTCTTTATTTTCTTCATTATTTAATTCTTTATTATTTAATTTTTTATTATTTTCTTCATTTAATTTTTGAATTGTTTCTATCTCATTTTGATATTTATGGTGATATTCTTGTAGCAACATTTTTATTTGTTGTTGATAATCTATTTTACATTTTTGTAAACTTTTATTTAAATTTTCTAATTTTTGTTGATATTCTGAAGATAAAGATGAATATTTGTAATTATAATCATCAGTACGTCCTTTATAATTATTATGACTAATCATTATTGGTGATAGTGTTTTAACAAGTTCAAATTTTTCAGTACATATTATATTTCCTTGGTAAAAAATATTATGATGCATGTAATTTCCTCTATCATTATATACTATTTCTGATTGACATAAATTTTTATTATTCAAATAAAATTTTTTTGAATCTGAGTAAAGTGGAGTAATTTTACCAATAGAAACATAATTCACATTTGATTCAAAAACATTTACTTCTATTAAATTTTTATTCTTTTTATGAAACTTTTTTAACCTATTATAATCATATGGAAATTCATCTAAGCCATCAGAAAGATAAAATTCATTTATGTATTCTTCTTTATTATAATGACTTAGTCTTTCTTTATGATATTCTGCAGGATGTAAATGTGCTATAATACTCCACAGAAAACAATAATCATGTTGATTATTTGTGGTGAACTGAAAGGCAAAGGAACATAACTACCACCAGTATTATTTTTATATTTATCAATTACTATTTTCTTAGATAGTATTTTAACAAATCTCCAACCAGATTCACGTAACTGGGCTTCAATTATACAATTTTCTAATTTAAGTATCATCGATTCAAATATGGGTTGTATATCATTTACATTATGAATTTCTTGTGAATTTGTAAAATGTCCTTGTATTATTTCTTCAGGAATTCCATCAGGTCCATTTTTTGTATAAAGTACTTCTACATTCATATAACATTTGAAAGATTTCTTAAATATATTATAAAAGTTGGTTAGAATATCAGAAAAAGTTTTATCGGTTTCATTATATTCAACGGGCGAAGCCCTAGAAGACATCTTTGATGTCCCGTGTACAGATTCATTAAATAAATATTTTATATCTGTTTCGGGCGAAGCCCTGGAAGACATCTCCGATGTCCCATGTACGGCTTCATCAAATTCATCTATTTCGTTAAATTCATCAGTATCGCTAAATAAATATCTTCCATCTGGTACGGGCGAAGCCCTGGAAGACATCTCCGATGTCCCATGTATGGTCTCATCTTCACTATTAAAAACTTTTTTATATTCCGAATGTGAATAATCATCAAACATTTTTTTAACTTTTATATCAGTAGGCAATGTTTCTAGATAGTTTTTATAACTATTTAATTTTAATATATTTCCTTCATCAACTCGTTCTACATTTTGTAAATGCAATTTACTATTTAAATGAGATTGATAACTTCTTTTTGTTTGCAACTTTTTTTTACATAAGACACAATAAAACTTGGTATTTTCCATTTTTTTATTTTTTTAGAGAAAATTTAAGAAAAAATTTGTGTTTTAATTTTAGATATAAACATTCTAATATCAAGGACTTGAGTGTTATTTTATATTATTATATATTTCACGTTCTTTAGTTATTTTTTTCTTTATCACATTAAGTTTTATCACATTAAGTTTTATCATATTAAGTTTTATCTTATTAAGTTTCATCATATAATGTTTTATCAAAAGATAATTTAAATTTTTTTTCACTAACTATTGTTTCATCATCATCATCATAAATTGTTTCTTCATCATCATCATAAATTGTTTCTTCATCATCATAAATTACACTTTTTGGTATAGGATGCCCTTCCATGATAGGATACCATTCTCTTATTGGAATATCTAATTCTAAATTACATCTTTTATCTGATAATAATATAATAGAGAAAAATATTGGTCTTTGATCTCTTTTGGAAAATTTAATAACACCACCATAATCTGAATCACTTTTAGTTTTTGTTAAAGATGATAAAATTTTAAATTGATTAGATGTAAATCCTAATTTAAATTTTGTAGACCCGACACATAGTTGTCTAACAGTATCTTCAACTATGCCATCATTATTATTTTCAATTGTAAGAAAATGAAATTTAGATAAATTTTTATAATTACTAATATTTTTATAATCTTTTTTACCATTTACACCTTTTTCAGATGTTACAGAATCATCATCTATATTATCAGTTTCTTCAATATGATTCAGAGGATTATTATGATTATGGTCATTGTTAATAGTATAAGGTGTAGTCCACATATAAATTTTCTCTTGTTGAGCTAAACCATTTATATAAGATTTTAATAAATTAATATTTAAGTTGGAATATAATCCTATATACGTATCATCATCATATCTTTGGGGCATTTCTAATGTTTCTTGTTTATAAATTGTGTCTCTATAATAAACTTGACATAATAATTCTTCATTATGTTTTTTACTTTCAATATGAATATTGTATTGATTTTGATCATCAACAAATAATCTTATTTTTTCTTTGGAAAAAGATTTTAATTTTTTAACTAATTCTTTAATATTGATATAATTAATAATTTTAGTTTGTATCCAATCAGTATTACTAATTGGTAACACTGCTCTAATAAATCCATAAACATTATTATGACCTATTATAACAATATTTTCTTTATTTAATTCAACATAAGCTACATCATTATATTTAATTACAATCTCCATAAATTTAATAAATGGATACCCCGGAAATAAACAATAATAAGTTTCTATAGAAGGTAAACCTTTAGTCTGTTCTCTAAATATTTCGGCTTGTAATTCAAACAAAAGATTAACATCTATACATGGATTTGTAATAGTATTATTATTATTATTATTAACAAAACATTTATTTTCAAATCCCGTTGATCTCGTCGAATAAGAAGAACAGGATGATGCGGACGAATATAATTTTTTTAAATTTGGGGTTTCCATTTTTTTATTTTTATTAGAAAAAATTTTATTTTTTTATTTTTATTAGAAAAAATTTTATTTTTTTATTTTTATTAGAAAAAATTTTATTTTTTTATTGTTATTAAAAAAATTTTACTTTTTTATTGTTTTGAAAATGATGTTACCAAATGTTGATGGAGGTGCATATATCCCGAATAATCGTGAATTAGAAATAGAGATAGAAAATTATATTATGAAAACTGGAGACGTTTTATCTGGTCCATTGCATCTTTCTATTCTTCCGCAACAAAATACAGAGTTGACAAATAAACAATATGTTGATACACAAATCAATGATTTAAAGGAAAAATATATAAACGATGTTTTGGTTCCACTGATGAATGAATTAAAGTTGCGAAAAATTATTAAAACTTGATAAAAAGGATAGAGAGCTAGAAGCAGATATAGCAAAACTTTTTAAAAAGATTTCTGAACAATCAAAAATTTTAATATTACTTTCTTTAAATTTAAAATCTGCTGTAATTAAAAATAAACATCAGATAAAAATGTTAAAAGAACAATTAGAAGATGAAATAGAAAAACTACCTGAAAGAATTAAAAAAATTTAAAGCAGTTACAAACTACATTCCAAAAAAGTGTTGATGAATTAAGTTCTAAAATTACTCAACAAATGAAAAAGATGAATAGAATAATAAATGAAGTAAACTCACTTAATCAAAAAGTTGATAAAATGAAAAATCTGAAAATCATTTTAGAAAATGAATTAAAGAAAAATTTACAAGACAACTCTAAAGAAAATAAAGAACAGTTAGATTCTGTTAAAAGACAATTAGATGTTCTTAAAATTAAGTTAAATGCTCTTAAAACGGCATTGAAGATTAATCAGCAGAAAATGCAAGTTAATAGAAAAGAAATTAAAGTACATCACACGCTGCTTGACGCAATAGATAAAGTGCAACAGGCAATTAATAAAGTTATCTCGAAGTTGTTGTCCATTCACAAACGTAAATCTTAATCGACGAAGTCTTGGGTTTCTAACCTATCGGAGCGAAGCTCCTCGAGGCTTTAGCCGATCGGACCAAAGGTCCTCAGGTTACTAACCAATCGTAAATATTTTTTCTCAAAAGTCAAATTTAATCCTAAAAAATGCCTATAATTTATAAACACAATCTTAAACATTTTGCTTCAAATCAAAAAATTGCTCATGAACCACGTATGAATCCTGTTTATCATTATGATAATAGAGAAACAGTCGGAACAGAAAAGTTCCTAGAAAAGACGTTTCAAAAAGAAGGAGCTGGCATCTTTTCTGGTATTGGAAGTATCGTTAACTTAATTAAAAATAATAAAGATTTGATTACATCTGCTGCAAAAGGAGCAGCTGCTATAGGTAGTACAGCTAGTGCAATATCAAATGCTGTTAAGTCTCAAAACGAATTAAAACAACTAGAAGCTATTCGTAAACTTAGGAATGATTCTGAAGAACTAAAAAATTTAAAAAAACTTTCAGAGGAAACAAAAAACAAAATTGCTAACATAGCTGTTGGGGAAACCTTGAGGAGCGGAGCTCCGTCTAATAGTAAACATAATGAAAATAAAAATAATAAAAAAACAATTGAAGAAATAAGAGGAAATGGCGTGAGTAGCAACCTTCGGTTTCACCAGCAAAGCTGTAGCGGAGCTGGTCTAGCAAAATTCTAAAATATATTTTTTAGTAAAATTTTTTTAGTAAAATTTTTTTAGCAAAATTATTTTAGCAAAATTATTTTAGTAAAATTTTTTTCTGTCTGTGAGAAAAAACAAAAAGTCAAATTATTTTTTATAGAAATGTCTTCGCTTATCGAAAATAAATTTAGATTAGACGATTCTCCGTTCGTCAGTTATAATCAAAAAAAGAATGACTATATAAGAATTGCTATGAATCCTGGATCTTCCAGTAGAGTAAATACTGGAGGCGATTTAATTTTGAAGTTGATAATCAGCAGAGTTATTTATATCTACCTGATTCATTTTTACACTGTGAATATTCTTTGTATAGTGATGCCAATTTTACAACACCATTACCAGAAACCGATAATATTGCACTAGAGAATAATTTCTTTCCAAGATTATTTACACAAATGCGTTTAGATGTTGCAACTCAAAATATAGAAACAATAAGTGATTCTCCAGGTGTAATTGATACAATGCTTAGATTTATAACTATTGGTGAAAATAATAAAAAGCATGAAATCGAAGGTTGGTTTCCTGATACTAATGATGGTATAATTGTTGATGATTTAACTCACGCTGGAACAGATGCAGCAGGAATTGCGAAAGATGTAGAAAATATTGCAAAACATTTAAATAAAACAAATAATGATGCATATAAAGAAAGACGTGAATTTAACAAAAAAAGTAAACAGACAGTAAATTGGTCATTGTCTCCATTATTCGGATATTTAGATTATGATAAAATATCATATCAATTAAAATTTAAATTAATAATTCATCGTACAGCAAATAATGAATTAATCTTTTTTGGTAAGACTGGAAAAAAAGCATATTTAAAAATTGATAGACTTGAATGGTGGATTAAGCATATTACTCCTAGTTTAGAGGTTGAAACAGCTATTGCAAAAAGATTAAATACTAACAAACCAATTCCAGTAAATTTTCTAAAGCGTACTGCTAGTTCAGTAACTTTTTCCGAACAAAGATTTAACTGGCATTTTACTAGAACTGCGAATACTCCAAGATATTTATTACTAACATTTCAAAGAAATAATTCTCCAAGTTTTGATAAGAACAACAATATTTTTCATATTAATACAATTCGAAGTTTACAAGTTTCATTAAATCAAACCCGATATCCAATTGATCCATTAAGATTCGATGATACCAATAATCAATTTATGGAAGGATATGATTGTTATCGAAATCTTGTACAGAATTTGGAGTTGAACCACAATTAACTCCTGGAGATTGGAGACATTTATATCCAATTTTCTGTTTCGATTTAAGTGCACAATCTGAAGATATTATTAAAAATGGTTGTGATGTAACAATTAATATTGAAAAGAAAGATTCCACAACTTCATTGATGGCTTATGGTTTATTGCTAGAAGATGTAAAATATTCTATTGAAATTCTTAATGGAAAGATGGTAAGGATAGGCTAAAGCCAGAGGAGCTTCGCTCTGATAAGTTAATTAAAATTTTTTCATAACTAGAATAGATTAAAAATTCTTAACTTAAAATTTTTCATAACTAGAATAGATTAAAATTTTTTCATAACTAGAATAGATTAAAAATTCTTAACTTAAAATTTTTCATAACTAGAATAGATTAAAATTTTTTGGTAACTTAAAATTTTTTAGTAACTTGAAATTTTTTAATAACTAGAATAGATTTAAATTTTTGATAACTTAAAATTTTTTTATTAAAAATGTCGCAAGCGAAAAGTAATATTAATAATAAAACTGTTGAATTAAAATTACGTAATATTGTTGACAAAAATACCCCTAAAACTATTACTATTAATAAAAAAAAGTATTACATAAGTAAACAATGATAGAGAATATTCAATTACAAGAAGAAAAGAATGGCGGGATTCTACCATTAATTCCACTAATAATAGGAGGCATAGCTGCAGCAGGAAGTGTTGCAGGTGGGACAGCTGGTATTGTCCAAGCAGTAAATAAAAATAAATCAGAGAAGGCAGCATTAGAAGAACAAAAACGACATAATAGAGAGTTAGAGAAAGTTGCTAGGGGTGAAGGAGTAGTAGATAATTTTATTAGTAAATTAAAATTAGTTGATGAAGGAAAACGAGTTCTTAAAAATATTCTCCACAATGTTGATGATTTAATTGAAATTAAAGAAACTAAAGATGGTTCTGGAATATATCTAAGTCCTAGTATGATTCGGTAATAACCTCAGGACCTTTGGTCCATAAGGTAAAACATTTATTTTATCTTTTAAAATGAATTCCACAAATTCCGAAAATTTAATTAAATTAAAAATTTCTAATTTAGATTTATTGAATTATCTATTAAACA
>CAJQUW010010893.1:0-186575 GCA_907163375.1 Prostheceraeus crozeri | reverse complement strand
TTAAACTCATCATCCCACTAATTTTGCTTAGAACAACAAAACAGACACATGTTCCAGATCAAGTTTATTTACATTCAGAATAGAAACTTTCAAGTTACATTTACAAATTAAAACATTTACAAATTAAAACATTTGTGTTTCCTCATCACAATTAGGATTATAAAAAGTTTTCAAGTCAGCGTCTTGGCGCTTCAACTTCAATTTAGGATTCCCATCTTTAGATTTCCGCCCTCGCTTTTTGCTCTCTTCCTTCCCATCACTTGAAGCAGTCTTATCAATGTTAATTAAACATTTATCAATTGGTAGTGGTTCATAGACTAGTTGAAGAACCTTCATTTGCAAAGATGCGACTTTACCAGTCGAACCATGTGAACCAATATAAAGTCCGGTAACGTGCACTAAGCCCATATAGCGGCCCCGTTTGAGATCCTCACATTCCATCGCGTTTGTAAAGAGATCGAATGCTTGAAAATGATCCGATAGTTTTAAAAACAGTGTATCGAATTCCGGCAATTCCTTATAACCAACTCCTTCCTCTAATGCCTTTCTCCAATGAGTGGGAGCACTTTCAGGCAGCTCAACACATTCTTTCGCGAAAGAGTCAATAGTTTTAAGAATCACCTGTTGCCATTTTGGAAAAGTCACTCGCATTTGTCTCATATTGCTATACCCTGATGTAGACATACCATTACTGTGGAAGAATGGAACTTGAAGATAAAAGCCATCATCACCATAATTCAAGGTTTGAAAGTAGAACGTATTTCCAATCCCTTGCACCTTTCGTGTCGGACGAAGCTTCAAGAGATCTTGCTCAAAAGCGTCACCTTCCTCTCTGATTGTATACATTTTCTGAGTCATGTTTCAACAAGTACTAATTCGGAGCTTTCAACCAGCGCAAATGAATTGTCACTTGAAAGTGGTAAAATATCATTAAAGCGTCTTCCTTATATACACCTATATATGACTCATCAATCAAAGTGATGACGTGTCACTTTATCATTCGCTAACCTTATATTAACATTGCAGCAGTTGCTGCAATCCTTCCAAGCGGATTATTGATTACACCATTAATACTGTTTCCAATATCATTTAACATACTTAGAAACCCACCACCACCGCGCTGAATTAAGTTTCGCCTTTTCTTATCACTACTCCTTGGATTTGAAAACTTTTTAATGCTATTCAAAGAGCCAGCATTCAACAGAGGCTTGTAAATAGGTAGACATTTGTGTATTGCAAAAGCTAAATCACGAATGAAATCATCACTTGAATTTTGAATCAATTTACACTTCTTCTTATTATCATGTATCCTGTTTAACTTTCGCAACGCCTTTTTAAACTGACTTGAAGGTTTGAAAGACCGTTTCGATTGACGAGAAGATGCCTTCCGTTTTACAGACATTTTTATTCTAATATGGAAATAGATAATACAATTACAATTTTTGCTTAGTACTTACAACATTATATACAAAAGTTTACAAGCATTCACACAGAGTTTGTTGCTGGTACTTATAAAATTACATAAAACACTTAACAAGCTGTAGAGGGAAACTGATATACACTCACATCGGCTAGAGTCTGATTTGTAGCAGTTATGAGCTGCTCAATGTCTTTCATTAGATGTTTTGAAATTGGACAGCACATACAGCAGGGCTTTGAATGGAAAGTCTTTAAAATATTGGCATAGTATGCCCGCAAACTGATTACCTCAGAATGTCCTTGAGCAGCCACATTGATGCTTACTGATGGCGGTCCACTGAACAAGTCCAGTTTGCATTTGTCACCCTTCTCGTCATAGTAGCTGGAGGTGATAATGTCATGGAGACATGTGTTGAGTTTCCGTTGGATACTGGTGCACCAACAGCGAGAGTATTCCGGTACAATCTCCGTTTGAGATAGTGGGCGAAATACTTCGTTGAGCCAGAATCTTGCAACTCGTGTAAGAGCGTTGTTCACGACTCTCATCAACATTCTCTGCACCACAACGTCCTCTCCGCAGCGGAAATACTTCACTATTTCCTCCATCAGATCCACCAAATCCGCTTTATAGCCAGTTATATTCACGGCAGAATAAAATATATTGCCCGTGAAGAGTTGACTTCGGTAAATTATTGAAATGGGAATGTTGGTAGTGAACGACATGCTGATTGACATTGTATTAGCCTCAAATTATGCTTGAAATAGAACGGTACAATGTCCTCCTTATATAGAAAAGTCAAACAAAGACACAATAGTGACCAATCACAGACCTGCATGATGACTCATCATGTACGATATACAGTGACTGTTGAAGATATTTCTTCATCGCAAAGGGGACAAGATGAAGTTTCAAAGGGTACATAACATGTAGAACACATAACGCTATGACAACATGGCAAAAAGAGAAGGGATCGTTCCTGTTTAAAACATTTAACGCAGTTCCGTTCACATAATAATTTAAATGTCTCTTGTTCTAATTTCCTTCTGAAGTCACTTTTATTGGGAGAACTTTTTATTAAAACACTGTCAGATGTCTCCTTCTTTCCATATCGTTCCAATTTGATCCTCCTAATTTCACTATCATTGCAGTGTAGCATGGAGAAATCCTCTATCCACCTACGATCCAAATTGTGATTCATAGCATGCTCATCTAGATCCATTAGTCGATCAACTAAATCACCAGCATTGATATTTTCACTGAGATTTGTTACAGTTTCTATGGCTTTGAAAGAATATCCAAGGTCTCTTGCGACAACCCACGACGTTGGGATACTAGTCATCATTATGTATGTCATCAAACAACTATCTCATATTTATAGCTTAGTTTGTCTACGTAAAAGGAAAATCAATGTGTCATCTTGATTACAATGGTTGCAATAGTCACAATAGTCGCAATTGAGCAAACCCATTCAAAATCAAACAACGGACGTCTATCGGTACGTACCCAAGTGCTCAGAACCAAACCACACAAGTTCGATCATAGACGTTCCGAAACACAGTGTACCAAACACATGTACCTATCCAGTAAAACAGATCTCATACAAGTTCCTATTGATAACACTGAATTATACATGTACCTATCCATGTGCCTATCGATAACTAAAGTATACATGTACCTATCCATGTACCTATCCATGTTCCTATTGACAACACTAAACTTTACATGTACCTATCCATGTACCTATTGATAACACTAAACTTTACATGTACCTATCCATGTACCTATCCCTGGCAAGTAGGGCACAGTTTTCACTACTATTGTCATTTGTAGTCAAGCAATGCTGATTCACTCTTCACTTCCCAAAAAATATCTATGAAGTGCGCTCCTACGTCGCGAGAAAAAGAAATTCTCATTCATTGTGCATTTAACCGATAAGCTTCTCAGCATTTCACGCAGCTGCGTGAAGCAACAATCAATCGAAATGCACAGTATGAGGATCGTGGGAATAAGAAAATCTCATAAGTACGCAAAGGCAAATGTGCATTTAACATATAAAAGCATATTTCGCCATTATTTGCTATAAACGCATATAAATGCATATAATGAGCATAGTAGCATATTGGAGCATATTATTGAGCATTGTCAATATTTACATCGATAGGATAATGAATAAGAAAATTCTTGTGAGTTGCGAGTGATTATTGAAGTACATATTAACTGTGATGTTGACTGGTTCTTCCATCTCAGCTGCTGATTCGTTTACAAGAGGTTTACAATCTTCCCTCCTTTTTCATTGGCTAATGGTGAGTGATAGTCGTTGATGGAGTTAGATTCGTATCACCCAAGCTATTCATTGGCACTGTTCGTCGGAGTGAAGTTGCCTAAGGTGAAGGTTTCTACGGCCGTCCGTCTTCGAAACTTCGTGACTGAATTCGGATCAAACGTGTTCTCCACTGACGGAGAAGTTCTTCATTGTAAGCCATGTGACAAAAATGCCGTAGCTGAGAAGCGAAGCCAGGTTGAACAGCATTTGAAGACCAAGATTCACAGCGATGCAGTTAAGAGACCTTAGAAACAATCAACTATAGCATGCTGAAAAGCATGGAGAAAATAGGAGACAGGCAAGACCGATTTAACCACGATATCTGCCAAGTTTTCGTCGCTTCTGACATTGCTTTAAAGAAAATCAAAAATCAATCTCTTCGCGGTTTTTTCAAAGAATACTTGCCTTCTTTCAACATTCCTTCCGAAAGAACTGTCCGCCGTCAACTGCTGGCGATATACGACGAGTGTATTCAAGGAATACGTCGCAAGATTGATGACAATTTTGTTTATGTAATTGTCGATGAAAGCACTGATTTTTTGAATCGCTGTGTGTGCAATATTTTAATTGGATCTTTGACTCCTGATGAACCGAACGAACCTTTCCTAATCAGCACCGTAATTCTTAAATCTGTAAACGGAAATACTGTGGCACAGGCTGTGAACGAGTCCGTGATATTGTTGTGGCCAGAAAAGGTGTGTTACGAGAAGGTACTCCTACTACTCAACGACGCTGCACCGTACATGGAGAAAATGGGTAGACAGGGGCGCGGGAGCCGCTATGGCAAGTATGGCAATTGCCATACCAATGTTTTGAGTAAGTAGTATGGCGAATATGTCCTAGAGTAAGTAATATGAGTTCTTCTTTGCCTCGCCACCTTCCTATGGTCCTAGCAATAAAAACTAAGAAATATTTCATTGTAGACTTAACCACAATTTTAATGACGTTAACCTTAACCATTGGAAATTCAATCTCACTCTTCAGCCCTTCAGCCTACGAACTGCTTGTCAATTGGGTACTGATTGTCTACTCGACAACTGCTACTGACGTCACACCTACGACCCACAGTCTACGAGTTCGGCTATCCCGTTTATTTTCTTTCTTATTGTTCTCTTCATCGTGACCCACTTCATCTTGTCATGAGCTTGAACTAAATCGTCGAATCATGATACAGAGGAGAGGCGAATGAATGTTACACCGTGTGTTACGTCCTTAACCGATAAAGTACTTACATTAGCCTCTCATAAGTGTTAGCGTCCACTTCAGTGAATCATTTGTGATTTCGTGACCTTGCTTTACGTCGCTTCGTAGATTCTTGCCATTTTTGCTCACCTCTGTCTTAGGCTAATCGATTCATCATTATATAATTTGTTTGAAGTTCGAATTACGCCATATTAAGATAACCTCATTTACAGCTGAATTAGCTTACATTACTAAAAGACTACTAGCTTTTTCATGTAAATTATAGGTAGGATCGGTTAACTACTACATGTATAGGCCTACTCATACTCTCAACCTACATTATGTATCTTCATAGCGGCCGATAATTGTACGTAATGACCACGGACTTGATAATGATGTTTTACTTCTCATAATGGACGTATCGCAGGACGACATCGTATAATTCATTGCGTGAACAAATTCATGCAGTAATCGGTGTATACATGTAGGTTATTGAATGTAAGAATTTTCGAATTATTTTATTTTTCTCATTGTCTTATATTTCTTCTTTTTAAGTGCCATGTTTTAGTCGATTGAGGACTCATTACACAATGAACTATACATTGATATGTCTTCTTTTAAAAATTACAAGACTTTTATATGACTATCATAGGCCTCATTACACGTACTACTTCTGATGTCCTCTTTTCCTTAAATTTATCTTCCTTATTGAATTAGTTCTACAATATACACAGTTGCGAGTGTCTAACTACCTATTACACTATTGTATACTGCAATCTTTTATGCATATAAGTCTCAATAATTCATAAGACTATGAATTTCATATTATTTGAACATTTCAGCCTAGCTGAATTGGCCTACCTCATGTTGGAGGTGAATCCCAGGGAAATGGCCTCCCTGACGGCCGCCCCAAACCTATGCCCAATTTTTCATTTCATATCACAATCAAAACCCGATTACAAATGTAATGCTTTTCATCCTTGACGGATATTTTAAAGAAATTATATCGTGGCGAATTGTGTACAATAACATATAAAAACGGACAATTAACGACTGAAGGGTTCACAAATGGTTTACTAATTGGCTTTCCTCAGGATGTTAACGAAAAACTACTGCAATCATAGTGAAATGGACGCAGTGAGTCAAAGAATAAGTGAAACATAATAATCATCAATAGTACAACTATTTAGCATTAACAGAACAATAATCGTTATGTATTGTTTCATGATTTCCGTTCAAGACATTATGCTTTAACGAGAAATTTAGAAACGCTTTTGACACTAAATAATATCCTGATGTATGTAGATATTCAGCAGAGTCATCTTTAATTGCAAAACTCAATCAGTATATTTAATTTCATTCTTCACCTTCGCAACTGAATGATGGTTTCGTTTCGTTTTTTATCAATTGCATCTTCGAGTTGACTCAACTGCAGTTGATTTCCGTCAAATCAATGGAATCAGCAGTGACCCCTAATCTTCCAAGAATCAAACTCAAGACAAAGGATTTTCAATAAAGCTACTCTCCATTCCAAATATGGATTCAACAATCAGTGGTGTAACGGCTTAGCGGGGGGCCCCTCGGCCATTTAATGGCCGGGCCCCTCATATTTTTAGATCAATGAACGTATTTGAAATCGATTTCAGCTTTTGGTAAAATACATGTATTTGTGGCGCTACTTGGATCCGGTAGTATGAAAATGTTTCTTTAGTTAAACATTATATTCCCATTAATGTTTATGCTAATTACTAGATAATCACATTTTTGCTGTAACAAGTTGCACAAATAGGTACAAATTTATTTTGAACATGATTTACCTACTAATCGAATGGCCATCGTGCATTGCCGGTTGATAGTGTTTATTTATACTGAAACAATGGGCTGCTGTAAACCTTCAGTCACGAGAAATTGATTTCATCAAAACATCTAATTACTTTGATTTCGTTCATTGATTGACTGGTTATAAGGAAACAAAACAAGGATATGTGTAAGCTTATAGGCCTACAGAAGTCAACACGAGATGGTAAAGGGCGATTATCTCGTAAAATGAGATACTTAAGTGGGAGCATAATATTAATCGTTTTACATCTATATTATAATTGAGTACTGTAGGGCCTACATTTAATTGATTCGATCACGTGTATAAATGATTATAGGGGAACAAACCAAGAATACAGAACAATAACAAGAATATGTGTATACAGAACTGAACAAGAGATAGGAGAAGGGCGGCTAAAATGGGATACTTAAGTAGAAAAATAATAACAATCATGAACGAATCAATCATGAATTCTCTGTTAAATTGTTTGATACATTGTCCACTAATAATATGAAGTGGATCCTTTCTTTGACAAGGTCGACAATAAATTTGTCAGGTTGTCATCAATTCGGATGACGAAGACGTTGCCTTGCTAACCCTGTTGTTTCGGGACAGACCATGTGATGAAGTAATCATATGAAACAATTTATTTGGGCAAAATTGTCGTTTAATGATCAGTCGAAGGGGCCCCCACCAGATTTCCAGTAGCCATCAAATGCAGCAAATTAGTATTGTAATGATCAGTCGAAGGGTCCCTCACCAGATTTCAAGTATAGCTATCATATGAAGTAAAGTTAGTAAAATATTGTAATGTTCAGTCGAAGGGGCCCCACCAGATTTCAACCGGTCATCATCTTTGCATGAAATGATATTATAGGCAAAAATATAAGACCTAGGTATTGATCAGTCGAAGGTGCCCTTCAAACAGTTAATAAAGGAAGAACCGTATACCGAAAAAAGACGTCCATTACATAAAAAATAAATTATTCAAGGCAGCTGGGCCTCGACCCGCCGGGGCCCTCGCTCCGCCGAGGCCGAGCGCATAACCGTTACGCCACTGTCAACAACATGCGCTGATGATTAGAATATTTTTTACAAAAAGAACATTGATATTAATTGCGCAAATGAGTAAATAGCAAAGCAAATCTCTGTTCATCAAATTTCTTAACTGTATTTTATCATTTTCTGAATGTAGTGAATTTTGCAATAATTTTCAGTTATTCAGTAATTATATGTATGTAACTCCAATGCTTTCTGAGTATCGCATTTATCTTGTGCGACATTTACTTTAAATGTCACAGTGAAAATTTCTTTGATTTTCAGATGTCTCCGCCGAAAAAGATACCTAAAACGTTGCGACAAACCACTCTGTCTTTCGGAACAAGTAATAAAAACTCGGAAACGGGTAGCAGTTATTCGGAAGTTGATCATTCGCCTTCGACATCATCATCACAACAGAATCAAGGAGCGGTAGTTCAAGAACCAGATTCTCAACATGTCCGTATTAAGTTTACTCTACAAGAAACGTGCCAGCCATCAATTGAATTCCAATTTCCGAAATCAAATGGAAGATCGTGTCACCATGTATGGTTTATTACATGGAGATGGCTCCATTATGACAAATGTGATGATGCTGCATTTTGTTTCTTCTGCATATCTGCCATTGAAAAGAAACTCATGCCAACTAACGAAGGGAAATCAGAATCAACTTTCACTGAAAGAGGATTTCGAAATTGGAAAAATGGACCACAAATTTTTCGCGGACACGAAAGGAGTGAGTTTCATTCAAAAGCAGCACAAAAACTGTTAGATATGAACAATAAAGGAATCGAAGTGCTATTTTCTGAACGTGCTCTTTGCGATCAGATGCTTCATAGAGAGGGTCTCGAAACTATTTTTTCATCTATAATCTATCTCGCACAACAAGGATTTCCCTTTCGTGGGCACGAGCATGACAGTGGTGCATTTCATAACCTTGTATTTGAAATGGCGCGTAAGAAAAAGGATTTGATCAGTTGGTTTCAAAGTCGAAACAACTACCTTTCTGACACCATACAAAACGAAATAATTCAAATACTTGCACATGAAGTTCAACGCGAAATTCTAAAGGAAGTAAACAGCAGCCCATACGTCGGTCTCGTTGCTGATGGGACAACAGATTTATCAGGAAAAGAGCAGTTCGCAACCTGTCTTCGATTTACAAATAGTCATATGAAAGTGGACTGTCGATTCATGGGATTTTATAATGCACCAAGGACCAAAAATAATTGAAGACGTTTTACGAAGGCTGGATATTCCCTCTGAAAAATTGGCTGGAGTTTCTTTCGACTCAGCTGCCAACATGTCAGGTACAACGGAGTTCAAAAACACTTGAAAGACCTTAACCCACAATGTTTATATGTTCCCTGTTTCAATCATATCCTCGATCTTTGTTTACAGGAACTTGCAGGAACAGTGGGTATCATAAATGAGACTTTCGATTTTGTGAAAAATTGCGGCAATGTCATACGCGAATCTTCAAATCGCCGTCAACTGTTTGAGTCGATGTTCCTTGACGAAAAGGATTTCCTGGAGCTGCAAAAGCTGTGTCCGACTCGTTGGACGATCCGAGGATCGGCTATCAAACGCTTCCTCCAAAATTTTGATGAGGTGAGAAAAACGTTGATTCATCTGTCGACCGAAAATAAATCACAAGCGCAAGCGCAAGCGACAATCAACAGTTTGGAGAAAAAAATTGGGAAATTGAAAACATACATTGGATTGGCTGTTTCTGCAGAAATCTTCATACATTGTGACCGTGCTGCCAAACAATTGCAGGCAAGTGAATTGACAACGTCACAGGCTCTTACCATTATATAGCTATTCAAGAGTACCTTGAACCGAATTAGAAATGAATTCCGGTTATGGTTTCTCATGCCGTAGAAAAGGCAGAGACTTTACATCTGAAACCGCTTCCATCAAAACGGGCAACTCGAACTCCTGGAAAGTTACGGCCTGACTTCAAAGCAATAAATGACGAAACTCGCAATCCTGAGACTGATTTATCAGCTGCATTCATTTTGGGCCTCGATGTGATGATGCAGAAAATGGATGAACGTTTTCATCGGCAAGATATTGAAACAGTAACGGCACGGGAAACTCTCCTCATAGACGGTGCCAGGAATCCAGCTTCAATTGATTCAGCTGACCTCGCAAAAGTGCTGCCTTCATCTTTTCGCTTTGAGGAATTAGCTATTCAAATGAATCAGTTGAAAAGCTTTCTGGATTTAAAGGATGAACGTGTGCGATATGATAATCTTCTAACTATTTCCAATGCTATTGATTGGAACGGTTTCTTGCAAGTTTCTTTATTTCGTGATGTGAAAAAAGTTCTTTCCCTTTGTCTAAGTCAGCCATGTTCTAATTCGTCATCCGAAAGAACATTTTCTATTTTGCGTAGGTTGAAAGTCTGGCTGCGAACATCCATCAGTCAGCAAAGATTGACTCATTTAGCCTTATTGACCGCTAATTCGGATGTATTGTTGAGAGTTGACAGAGAAAAACTCATGAATGAGTTTATCAGTCGAACTGCCGAACGGAGGTCTGTCTTCGGTAAATTTTAATAATCAACTTGCCATGAATTTAGATTTTCTCTTACGTTCTCGAGTTTTTAGATACAATTATCATTCATTATTGAAATCGTATTTGATATTGTTTTTTGATTTTTGTAAGTTTTGTTAAAATTTGTAAGATTTTAGGGCTCTTCTGCAGTTTCCCCTCACATTTCTCAAAAAAGAGCAGAGGAGCTGACTTATTTCATCGACACTTGCGGAGTGGTTGTGGCCTCAACTCTCAATTACGAGTTCTGTGGCCTCTAGGAGACTTTATTTCCTTTGCACTTACGGAGTGGTTATGGCCTCAGTTGAATTTTAAGTAGAGGTCCACACTTCTTAACAATAGCAATAGAAAACAATTAACAATGGAAATGTGGGGGGGGGGAACCGCAGAAGAGCCGATTTTAGCATTAGATGAAGATATATCTACTCTACACCTTATGTTGAAATTTGTTAAGATGCCGGTAGCTCTTGAAACCTTGTTATAGTCCTACTGCATGTATGATTTGTTTATTTTGTTGACCCTAGATACTTTCCTTGATACAACACAACCCACAATTTTTAGTATTAAAATTTCCTTTTTCTGCATATTTCGCGTTTTTGATACGAAAAGGTCCATCATTTTATTTGAAAAATCTGCCATACCAACCAAAAAATCGTTCCCGCACCCCTGTGGGTAGATCATTGAAACTTTTGTATCCAAGCATGATACATGTCACCTGCTTGGCACATGCTCTACGGCGAGTTGCCGAAACTGTCAGACTTTCTTATCCTACAGTGAATCGTTTCATTACGACCACGAAACAAATACTGCTGATGGCTCCACTGAGACGAGGTGCTTTCGTAAGCACAACTTCTTTACCACTTCCTCCCAAGCCCGTCGTAACTCGATGGGGAACATGGCTAGATTGTGTATGCTATCATGCTGAACATTTCGCAAAATTGAAAGACTTTATTATCAACTTGGAAGATGATTCTGCATGTATCGAGGAAGCCAAACTTCTTCTCAATGATCCGACGTTGTGCAGCGATCTTTTGGTTATTACTACGCATTTCAAAAGAATCTCAAGCAGTACAACACACTTAGAAACTTCCGGTCTTCAATTGTGCGAATCTCTGGCAATTATCAAATCATTGGAGCAAAACCTGTCAGATTCAGGTGAACCAGCTGTAGAAGCATTAGACAAACTGAAAGCATGCTTGACGAAGAATCCAGGTTACAAAGAAGTCGATGATGTCCAGAAGAAATTGCGAGGTGAGATCAAATCTTTAGATGAACAATCCATGCAGAGGACCATGGCGATGAAATTTGCCCCGCTCACAAGCGTAGATGTTGAACGCTCATTTAGCCGATTCAAAGCTTTCTTCAGGAGCAACCGCTCTAATTTGAGTGAGGAAAACTTGAAGTATCATCTCATTGGACATTATAATCATGAACTCTTGCATGAATAGTGCATGATACGTATACTTGCAGTTTTTATTTGAGATATATGAACTAATGGAATAGAACTTGTTTTTTTTCATTTCATTGTCAAAGTGTGTGGACATTATGCAATAATTATAAGAGCATATTTCGCATATTTTTGGGGAATATTTAGGCGAATATTTCAGCATTTTTTACAGCATATTTGCCTCTCCCTACTCATAAGTTAAGAAAATCTTTATACATGCATTTTCAAGATTATCTTGCACCTGAGTCAATTTTGACTTATCTCATAAGTTTTTCTTGATAAGAAATTCTCATTTTTATGCATACGGCCCAATGTTTGGAGCATGCTTTATTGCATTGGGATAGTTTAGCGGTGCTGAATACAACTCAAGTGTAGTATACGATGAAATAATGCGCTGCGAGCGCGAGCCTCTCTCTTTACCCCTCTTCAGTATGGTTATCGAATTAAAACGAAGATGTGACCAAATATTTCGCCTGAAGTGCTTTATCAATGGGGAGCGTATTGTAGTGTACAGAGTAATGCACTGTTTGTCGAATGAATGTCAATCTTTAGTTAAGCTTCCAAACCAGAATAAAGTGATTAAGAGATGCAAAGTCATGCAAAAATTGCAACAGTAAACTCAGTAAAGAGAGCATTTCACGACGGCCAATGCGGTAGGGTAGATACAAAAAGCAATGAAAGAATTCTTGCGCTTCGTTGTTCTGCATCGGAGAGAAGTATAATTTACACTCCTATCAAAGCGAGGAAAAATAATGCTGATGTCATCAGCATACTTAACCAATGAGACATTCGTTGAGATGCTTGATATATTTATAATATGCCAACAGAAAAGAGAGAACAATGAGTGACCCTTGCGGGACACCCTTTTCAGAACTGAGAATGATTTCGAAAATGTTCTTCCAACATTAACCATTGATGAACGATCAGATAAACAATCAGCGAGCCATAAAAGGAAACCAGATGGAAAGCCTGTGAATTTTTAACTTTCGAATGAAATTTTCATGCTCGATGAGTAATGGGCAAAAGACCGTTCCAGGACACCATAAAATCAAAAAATTAGTACTTTTAAAAACGACATAAATTTATGAATTTAGTCCCTTTTTCAGGTTTTTAAGACCTAAATTCATGAATTTAGTCTATTCAAAAAGTACCATTTTTTCAAAAAATGGTATTTTTAAAAACAACATAAATTCATGAATTTGAACCCTTTTTCAGGTTATGAAGACCTAAATTCATAAATCGGCTAAAGCCAGAGGAGCTTCGCTCCGATTTGGGTGTTTTTAAAAATACCCAATTTTTCAAATTTTTCAAAATCTCAAATTTGAGAATTACAATCGGGCGAAGCCCTAGAACCTTCGGTTCGATTTTCACCCCCAAAATCATGACCGTTCCAGGACACCGAAAATCATAAAAGTTAAGAATCTCAAATTTGTGATTATGTCATTTTTCACCCCCGCCAAAATCATGACCGTTCCAGGACACCGAAAACCCGGACACCGAAAAAATCATAAAAGTTGAGAATTACAAATTCATGAATTTTATCCATCTTTCAGGTTTTTAAAATATATCATGTGACTAAAAATATTTCTTTAAAAATGGATGAAACAAAAGTGGAAGGAACTTCAGAAATGGATGAAACAAAAATGGAAGGAACTTCAGAAATGGAAGAAACAAAAGTGGAAGGAACTTCAGAAATGGAAGAAACCTCAAGAATATATCCTTCGTTATCTCAATTAAAAATAAGTGAAATGGTTCTCAATTATTATTAAGATTAGAGCACTATGATAAATTAAGAAGACGCAATTATTACTTAGTCATTCTTCGTTATTGTATGCTCAACATTATTTAAAGTACTAATTGTGTGAACTAGAAGATCATTGTAACTCATAGACTCAAAATTATTCAATGAACCCGTACACTGGCTGATAATTGAAGAGAGACAGAGATTGAAGAGAGAGAAACATCTAGCAGCTTTCCCCTAAAATTATCATGCTATATCTTGTCATTTCAATTTACCCATCGGTAAACTTTTGACATTTCAACTTACGCGTGCGTAAAGTTTTGACATTTCAATTTACCCCTACGTAAATTATTTTCAGAATCTGTTTTCAAAATCTATTTTCAAAATCCATTTGCAAAGTCTATTTTCAAATTCAGTTTTAGAAATCGATTTGCAAAATTCATTTAGCGTTTGCCAAACACATACGGGTAGTAAAGTACTTCCCATTGTGAAGACATGAATAGATTAAGCACATAAGAGTGCATTGACAATAAAAGCAAATGACAATAAAATTCTTCTTCTAAATTTAGAACGCATAGACGGCGACATGCGGGATAGTTGTTATGACAATTTTAAACAATCATTTTAACGATGAAACATATTTTACAAATGAAGTTCATGAAGAAAATTGAAATATATAAAACAATATAGATTAGAATCGGCTAAAGCCAGAGGAGCTTCGCTCCGATAATTATAATATAATCATTTCAAAATCGAATAAGTAGTAAGGAAAGACATCATTAGAGAACAGTTTTAAATCAATACCCCCTCCCTTCTGTCTTCTAGGGGTCCCTTAAGAAATTTTTTTATTATAAAATGAGCAACATAAATGAGTTTTTTAAATTATATGGAACACAAACGACAACGAATTTCGACCTAAAGAAAATCGCAAATCAATTAGGAATAAAGAATTTTCATGTTCTAATGAGAAACGAATTACAATTCCTAAAAAATAGGCCAACAGGAACCTTCAGTTCCCGGAACAAAGTTCCATCAATAATTGTAAATTTCATAACGAATCTTCACACTTCAGACCAAAACGGCGTACATTGGTCAGCAGGTATCTTTAGTAAAAACGGAGATAATTATTATTTTGACTCATACGGGCTTCCACCTACAAATGAAGTAAAAGAATTACTTGGAACGGGAACATACAATACGTTTCAAATTCAAAAACCAAGAACAACTTATTGTGGACAATTATGTCTTTATGTTTTATTTAAATTACAAAAAGGAGTACCATTTCTAGATATTATGTTAGAGTTAAACAATCTATAACTCAAGCGAAGCTAGCTAAAGCGCCACCTAGAGGTTAAAGCTCTGTTTTCTGTAATTCATTTTGATAAAAACGGCCTCTGATATTCTCATTATCTAAATCTTTAATTTCATAAGTAATCGGATAACTTTGATTTATTTTGCAAACTTCAAATATTTCTTTAGTCCAATAGCCAACAAAGCCTTTTTCAAATTTGTTCTTATATTTAAATATTCTAACTCTATCTCCAATTTTAAATTTCGGCTTAAGTTTCTGCAAATTCGGATTACTCTCATTCGAATAATTATTCTCGAATATTTTCTTTCGTATTAAATCAGGGTCGTCAGAAGCATTCTTTGGGGTTTCTTCAATACCTGAATGAACTTTATTATTGTACTCTTCTACAACTCCTGGTAATATCCTCAACCATTTCTGATTTCCTTGCTGAGTAAACTTTTTGAAAATTTTATTTTTTAACGTCCGATTGAATCTTTCTATCACTACAGCTTTTCCTGCGTTTTCAGTTGAATAAACAGTTTCAAAAAGTGGCTGAACGTTTCGGTTATAAAATTCCGATCCTTTATCAACAAACAATTTTTTTGGCTTTCTATTACTTTCTTTAAAGATTTCTTCAAACGCATATTTAACTGATAGACCACTTTTATTTTTTAAAGGTTTTACCCAAGCATATCGTGTATATAAATCTATAACGGTCAATGCGTATTTGTAGTCCCTTTCATTCGGCATATGAATAAGATCAGCACTCCAAATATCATCTTTATTAAATACTTTTACTTTTAATAAATATTTAGGCTTTCTATCTTTATGAATTTCAGATGCATAAACGTCTGAATTATGATTTTCATTTAAACCCTGGCCGAATAATATTTTAGCTTGTAAAGCTTTCTTAACAAACATTCTTTCAATTTTTTCTCTAAATGTAGGATTCTGAATACTATCTAATTCTTGTATCATCTTCTTATCAGCTGCATGACGAGAACTTAGATCATGATTTCGATAAGCTAAATCATGCCTGTAAGCGGCGGCATCTACTCTATTTATTGGTTCTTCACCTGGTTTCGGATTATTATTCTCATCTAGTCTTATATCTAATCGAGTTCCTGGACCAGTATATGAATGACCAGGAAGATGTTTTTCTTTCGAATATTTACTCCAAATAAAGCCAGGAAAGTTTTCTAATGTTTTTTGTATGTCACCACCGTAGGTAGTAGCCAAACTTTGTTTGTCGTCGTTATCTTCATAAATTTTACAATTTGAGTTTTTATTTTTGTTTAATAGATAATTCAATAAATCTAAATTAGAAATTTTTAATTTAGTTAAATTTTCGGAATTTGTAGAATTCATTTTAAAAGATCAAAAAAAATTTTAAAAGATAAAACAAAAAAATTGTTTTACCGAAAAGAACCAAAGGTTCTGAGGTTATTACCTTATCATACTAGGACTTAGATATATTCCAGAACCATCTTTAGTTTCTTTAATTTCAATTAAATCATCAACATTGTGGAGAATATTTTTAAGAACTCGTTTTCCTTCATCAACTAATTTTAACTTACTAATAAAATTATCTACTACTCCTTCACCCCTAGCAACTTTCTCTAACTCTCTATTATGTCGTTTTTGTTCTTCTAATGCTGCTTTCTCTGATTTATTTTTATTTACTGCTTGGACAATACCAGCTGTCCCACCTGCAACACTTCCTGCTGCAGCTATGCCACCTATTATTAGTGGAATTAATGGAAGAATCCCACCATTCTTTTCTTCTTGTAATTGAATATTCTCTATCATTGGTTTACTTATGTAATACTTTTTTTTATTAATAGTAATAGTTTTAGGGGTATTTTTGTCAACAATATTACGTAATTTTAATTCAACAGTTTTATTATTAATATTACTTTTCGCTTGCGACATTTTTAATAAAAAAATTTTAAGTTATCAAAAATTTTAAGTTAAGAATTTTAAGTTAAGAATTTTTAATCTATTCTAGTTATGAAAAAATTTTTAAGTTAAGAATTTTTAAGTTAACAAAAATTTTAATCTATTCTTGTTATGAAAAAAATTAATTAATCGACTAAGTCTTGGGCTTTAACCTATCGGACCAAAGGTCCTAAGGTTACTAACCGATCCTAACCATCTTCCCATTAAGAACTTCAATAGAATATTTTACATCTTCTAGCAATAAACCATAAGCCATCAATGAAGTTGTGGAATCTTTCTTTTCAATATTAATTGTTACATCACAACCATTTTTAATAATATCTTCAGATTGTGCACTTAAATCGAAACAGAAAATTGGATATAAATGTCTCCAATCTCCAGGAGTTAATTGTGGTTCAACTCCAAATTCTATACAAAGATTTCTATAAGAATCATATCCTTCCATAAATTGATTATTGGTATCATCGAATCTTAATGGATCAATTGGATATCGGGTTTGATTTAATGAAACTTGTAAACTTCGAATTGTATTAATATGGAAGATATTATTGTTCTTATCAAAACTTGGAGAATTATTTCTTTGAAATGTTAGTAATAAATATCTTGGAGTATTTGCAGTTCTAGTAAAATGCCAGTTAAATCTTTGTTCGGAAAAAGTTACTGAACTAGCAGTTCTCTTTAGAAAATTAACTGGAATTGGTTTGTTAGTATTTAATCTTTTTGCAATAGCTGTTTCAACCTCTAAACTAGGAGTAATATGCTTAATCCACCATTCAAGTCTATCAATTTTTAAATATGCTTTTTTCCCAGTCTTACCAAAAAAGATTAATTCATTATTTGCTGTACGATGAATTATTAATTTAAATTTTAATTGATATGATATTTTATCATAATCTAAATATCCGAATAATGGAGACAATGACCAATTTACTGTCTGTTTACTTTTTTTGTTAAATTCACGTCTTTCTTTATATGCTTCATTATTTGTTTTATTTAAATGTTTTGCAATATTTTCTACATCTTTCGCAATTCCTGCGGCATCTGTTCCAGCGTGAGTTAAATCATCAATAATTATACCATCATTAGTATCAGGAAACCAACCTTCGATTTCATGCTTTTTATTATTTTCACCAATTGTTATAAATCTAAGCATTGTATCAATTACACCTGGAGAATCACTTATTGTTTCTATATTTTGAGTTGCAACATCTAAACGCATTTGTGTAAATAAACTTGGGAAAAAATTATTCTCTAGTGTAATATTATCGGTATCTGGTAATGGTGTTGTAAAATTAGCATCACTATATAAAGAATATTCACAGTGTAAAAATGAATCAGGTAAATATAAATAACTCTGCTGATTATCAACTTCAAAGATTAAATCTCCTCCAGTGTTTACTCTACTGGAAGATCCGGGATTCATAGCAATTCTTATATAGTCATTCTTTTTTTGATTGTAACTGGTGAACGGGGGATCATCTAATCTAAATTTATTTTCGATAAGCGAAGACATTTTTATAAGAAATAATTTGACTTTTTGTTTTTCTCACAGATAGAAAAAAAATTTTTATTAAATATAATTTTAGAATTTTACTAAATATAATTTTAGAATTTTACTAAATATAATTTTAGAATTTTGCTAGACCAGCTCCGCTACAGCTTTGTTGGTTAGACAGAAGGTTGCTGCTCACGCCATTACCTCTTATTTCTTCAATTGTTTTTTCATTATGTTTACTATCAGACGGAGCTCCGCTCCTCAAGGTTTCCCCAACAGCTATGTTAGCAATTTTGTTTTTTGTTTCATCTGAAAGTTTTTTTAATTTTTTTAGTTCTTCAGAATCATTCTTGAGTTTACGAATAGCTTCTAGTTGTTTTAATTCGTTTTGTGATTTAACAGCATTTGATATTGCACTAGCTGTACTACCTATAGCAGCTGCTCCTTTTGCAGCAGATGTAATCAAATCTTTATTATTTTTAATTAAGTTAACGATACTACCAATGCCAGAAAAGATGCCATCCCCTTCTTTTTGAACGGCACCTGCGGTGCCTAGGAACTTTTCTGTTCCGACTGTTTCTCTATTATCATAATGATAAACAGGATTCATACGTGGTTCATGAGAAATTTTTTGATTTGAAGCAAAATGTTTAAGATTGTGTTTATAAATTATAGGCATTTTTTAGGATTAAATTTGACTTTTAGGAAAAACATAAATACGGGCGAAGCGCGAAGCGCGAAGCCCTGGAAGACATCTCCGTTGACCCATGAACCGATGTCCATTATAAAAAAAATGTTTATTTTTTGTTCTTAACTTTTGCAGATTGCGTTTTTGGTTTAACTTTATCAGGAACCAAACCTGCATCAATCATTCTTTTTATTCTATGATTTTCTTTCATAATATTTCTTTCTTTTATTAGCTCTTGTAATTGTTTAATTCTTTTAAAATTATTAGCTCTAATTTTATCCATTTTTAAAATTATATACTTTTATATACTTTTATATATTTATACTTTTTTTATTTTTAAAATTATATTTATATTTTTGTATTTTTTAAATTATATTTATATTTTTTTATGATTTTTATTTTTTGTAGGTAAAAATATTTAAGTTAATATTTACAATACTCGTTTAAGATTTACGTTTGTGAATGGACAACAACTTCGAGATAACTTTATTAATTGACTGTTGCACTTTATCTATTGCGTCAAGCAGCGTGTGATGTACTTTAATTTCTCTTCTATTAACTTGCATTTTCTGCTGATTAATCTTCAATGCCGTTTTAAGAGCATTTAACTTAATTTTAAGAACATCTAATTGTCTTTTAACAGAATCTAACTGTTCTTTATTTTCTTTAGAGTTTTCTTGTAAATTTTTCTTTAATTCATTTTCTAAATTGATTTTAAGAGTTTTCATTTTATCAACTTTTTCATTAAGTGAGTTTACTTCATTTATTATTCTATTCATCTTTTTGATTTGTTGAGTAATTTTAGAACTCAATTCATCAACACTTTTTTGGAATGTAGTTTGTAACTGTTTTAAATTTTTTTTAATTCTTTCAGGTAGTTTTTCTATTTCATCTTCTAATTGTTCTTTTAACATTTTTATCTGATGTTTATTTTTAATGACTGCAGATTTTAAATTTAAAGAAAGTAATATTAAAATTTTTGATTGTTCTGAAATCTTTTTAAAAAGTTTTGCTATATCTGCTTCTAGCTCTCTATCCTTTTTATCAAGTTTTAATAATTTTTCGTTTAATGATTTGTCATTAAGTTTAAGCAACTTTAATTCATTCATCAGTGGAACCAAAACATCGTTTATATATTTTTCTTTTAAGTCATTGATTTGTGTATCAACATATTGTTTATTTGTTAACTCTGTATTTTGTTGTGGAAGAATAGAAAGATGCAATGGACCAGATAAAACGTCTCCAGTTTTCATGATATAATTTTCTATCTCTATTTCTAATTCACGATTATTCGGGTTATATGCACCTCCACCAACATTTGGTAACATCATTTTTAAACAATAAAAATAAAATTTTTTCTGATTATAAAAAATACATAAATTATAAAAAATAAAATTTTTCCTAATAAAAATAAAATTTTTCCTAATAAAAATAAAAAATGGAAATGACTCAAATTTGTCAAGTTTGCAATATGCGTTTTTTAAATCAAACACTATTATATTCTCATATGAAAAACACACCATGTGGTATGCATATGAATCAATTACAACCTAATAATATACAACCTAATAATATACAACCTAATAATATTCAACCTAATAATATTCAGAATAATATTCAACCTAATAATAGTATTCAGTATAATAATATTCAATCAGAGCAACCATTACAAAGATTAAAGCATATTTCAGATAAAGAACAAAATCTTTATACTGCTAGAATAAATACACCTAGGCAAAATACTGCTAGAATAAATACACCTAGGCAAAATACTGCTAGAATAAATACACCTAAGCAAAATACACCTAGGCAAAATAATAATTATTTAGCACAAAATAATAATGTAGCACAAAATAATCCTTTTGTTCAAAATAATCCTTTTGTTCAAAATAATAATGTAGCACAAAATAATTATATTGATAAAAATCAATTTGTTGAAAGTAATAACAAAAAAAAAATATGTTCCGGATGTAATAAAAATATAACATCAAAAAATTTTGCACGTCATTTAGAATTATGCGAACAAACAGAAGAGGTTAAAAAAGAAAAAAAAGATAAATTAAAAGATCAGTTATGTCGTAATTGTAATAAATATTTTACAATTCAAGGAATTACTAATCATTATAATTCTTGTATAAGTTCTACAAGACAATGTACAAGTTGTCAAATTACTAAACCTAAGACAGAGTTTTATGATAGTAAATATCAGTGTAAGGATTGTTTAAAAGAAAAAGTTAAATGTAGAGGTTGTCAAAAAATTATATTAAAGAAAAATTTTCAGCGACATGTAACACTATGTCCAAAACTTAATCAACATAATAATCAACATAATAATAATTTATGTCAAAATAATAATTTATGTCAAAATAATAATTTATGTCAAAATAATAATTTATATTAGTATTTCAACTAAAATAGTTGTATTTCAACTAAAATAGTTGTATTTCAACTAAAATAGTTGTATTTCAACTAAAATAGTTGTATTTCAACTAAAATAGTTGTATTTCAACTAAAATATTATTTTTTTATAAAGAATAAAATATTATTTTATTAAAATATTCTTAAGCATTCCGGAAGAGAGGAGAGGTTCGGAACATACTTCTTTTGAGTATAGGAACAAAAAGTCCGACACATTCCGGAGGTTCTACAGAGGTTAAAAACACTCATAAGAGTGTAAGAATGCGAGTCCGGAATTAAAAAATAATAATTCCTAAATTTTTATTTTAAAAATATTAAATGAATAAAAACGAAAATTTGGAAGATTTATATTCACCGGTTATAATTAAAAGTGATAAAAGTAATAAAAGTAATCTAAGTCGTCATAAATCTCTTAATGCAATAAACGAAATAATAAATAATTATATGAATAACACTGAGTTTCAAGATACACTAACCCCTCAAGATCCGAATCTCAAAGATATTAATAATATTGTAGAAAATCCTATATATAATACTAAATATAATAATAATATAGATAAAAATATATATAATAATATAGATAAAAATATATATAATAATATAGATAAAAAATATTTAGAGCCACTACCCCCTAATTCATCTCTTAATAAAAAAATACCACAATCAGATCTTACAGGTCTTTGGAATTTTTTAAAATTTCATTGTATAAAAATATTGTTAGCATGTATTTTAATATTTTTTATTTATCATCTTGTTATATGTATTGGAAATCAATGGGGTTACTTTCTAACAGAGGAACAAAAGAGAATAATTTTTTATAACCAAGAAAAAAAAACTTTTAAAGGATGGAAGACTGAGGAGGATAAGATTAAGGATAAAACTAATAATAAACAAGGTAAAATGCATCAAGAAAATTTACATTTCATTGTTTACGGTAAAACTGGAAGTGGTAAGACTACGTTTATTAAAAAATATATAAACCAATATTATAATGACGAAACAAAAGTACATATTTTTTGTATGCATACTTCTGAATGGCCAACTTTTACAAACGTCTATAATGATAAACAATTAGATGAGTTACAAGATATGGAAAGTTTTGCTGGTACACCTGAAAATAAATCTTTATTAATTTTAGATGATGTTGCAAGTTTATCAAAACAAAAAAATATGTCAGAAATATTTACAAAAGGAAGACATCAAAATATTCAAATAGTTGTATTAGCTCATAAAGCTTGTGATGTAGATAATAAGATTAGAGAAAACATTCAAACATTTTTTACAACTACACAAAATAATGCAGCATTCTTTAATGATATTAATAAAAATTATAAAATGAATATGCCTTTATCATATTATACACATAATAAATATGGAATAATACGTGTTGACACCATAAGTGGACATATGCAAGTATATGATAAAGATTTAAATATATTAGTAGATACCGAACATGAAATCTATAATAACTCTCAAGATTTTGATATTAGAATGTATGCAAATGCAAAACATTTATCAAATCAAGTTATAGAACAAATAATTATCTTTTTAGAGTCTGAAGCAAAAGTACCACTAAAAATTATTCCTGATACATTTTATTTTTATTTTGATCATTATTTAAATGCAAAATTTGGTATACCAATACCAAAAAGATTACAAGATAATGAAACATTAAACTATTTAAAAATTGCAATAAATGATGTTAGAAACGCTTTAAGAAAAGCAACACCAATAATATCTGATGTTAAATCTACATTTTCTGATGCCAAATCTACATTTGTTGAAGCCAAAAAAACTTTTAATGATATAAAACCATTAATAAATGGTGTAAGTGAAATACTTAATAATTAAACAAATTTATCATAATCAAACCGAAGGTACTAGGGCTTCGCACGATTTTGCAGATATATTAGTATTTTTTTTCTCTAAAATTAAAACAAAAATTTTTTTTTAAAAAAAACTAAAACACAAATTTTTTCTTTAAAAAATAAAAAATGAAAACATTTTATTGTGTCTTATGTAAAAAAAAGTTACAAACAAAAAGAAGTTATCAATCTCATCTACAAAGTAAAATGCATTTACAAAATGTAGAACGAGTTGATGAAGGAAATATATTAAAATTAAATAGTTATAAAAACTATCTAGAAACATTGCCTATTGATATAAAAGTTAAAAAAATGTTTGATGATTATTCACATTCGGAATATAAAAAATTTTTTAATAGTGAAGATGAAGCCGTAACAGATATAAAATATTTATTTAGTGATACTGATGAATTTAACGAAATAGATGAATTTGATGAAGCCGTAACAGATATAAAATATTTATTTAATGAATCTGTTCGTGGGACATCGGTTCATGGGTCAACGGAGATGTCTTCCAGGGCTTCACCCGTTGAATATAATGAAACCGATAAAACTTTTTCTGATATTCTAACCAACTTTTATAATATATTTAAGAAATCTTTCAAATGTTATATGAATGTAGAAGTACTTTATACAAAAAATGGACCTGATGGAATTCCTGAAGAAATAATACAAGGACATTTTACAAATTCGCAAGAAATTCATAATGTAAATGATATACAACCCATATTTGAATCGATGATACTTAAATTAGAAAATTGTATAATTGAAGCCCAGTTACGTGAATCTGGTTGGAGATTTGTTAAAATAATATCTAAGAAAATAGTAATTGATAAATATAAAAATAATACTGGTGGTAGTTATGTTCCTTTACCTTTCAGTTCACCTCAATTAATCAACATAAAAAATGAAGATGATTATTGTTTTCTGTGGAGTATTATAGCACATTTACATCCTGCAAAATATCATAAAGAAAGACTAAGTCATTACAATAAAGAAGAATACATAAGTGAATTTGATCTTTCTGATGGCTTAGATGAATTTCCATATGATTATAATAGGTTACTAAAGTTTCATAAAAAGAATAAAAATTTAATTGAAGTAAATGTTTTTGAATTAAATGTGAATTATGTTTCTATTGGTAAAATTACTCCACTTTACTCAGATTCAAAAAAATTTTATTTGAATAATAAAAATTTATGCCAATCAGAAATAGTATATAATGATAGAGGAAATTACATGCATCATAATATTTTTTACCAAGGAAATATAATATGTACTGAAAAATTTGAACTTGTTAAAACACTATCACCAATAATGATTAATCATAATAATTATAAAGGACGTACTGATGATTATAATTACAAATATTCATCTTTATCTTCAGAATACCAACAAAAATTAGAAAATTTAAATAAAAGTTTACAAAAATGTAAAATAGATTATCAACAACAAACAAAAATGTTACTACAAGAATATCACCATAAATATCAAAATAAGATAGAAACAATTCAAAAATTAAATGAAGAAAATAATAAAGAATTAAATAATGAAGAAAATGAAACCAATCAAAAAATAAATGAATCTTTAAAAAAATGTCTACAACAATATAAAGAACAATATGATAAAGAATATATTTATCAGCTACAAATATTAAATCAAAATTATTATCAAAATACATTTAATCTTACAAAAGAAATTAATGAAACACATGAAATATATAAAGATGAATTTGTAAAATTAGAACAGTCAAAACAACCAGCACAAGCGAATATATTATATTATCAGGGTCATTTTATATTGTGTAAAGATGTTTCTATATTTACAAAAACTTCAGATAATAAAAATTTTCCTTGTCTTCAATGTATGACAAGTTTTAGAACTTTAGAAGAAATGAATAGACATTTGGAAAATTGTCAACAAAACGAAGCAGTTCAAAATACTTTTCCTAAAGATGATTATTTAGAATATAATAAATGGTATTTTAAAAATAAAGTACCCTTTACTATTTATTGTGATTTTGAAGCATATAATGTTAATATGACACAAAATCGAACGGAAAGTTCCAGGGCTTCACCCGATTCTGAAAATTATAATTCTGAAAATTATAATTCTGAAAAAAGTGCGCCTGAAAGAAGTGCGCCTGGAAAAAGTTCAACTGAACAAAGTAAAGAAAAATATTTATTTGAACAAAAACCATTATGTTGGGGAATGTACATTCATTCAAATTATCCTGAATTATTTAAATCAGAATATTTACAATACTATGGTGAAGACAGTTCAGAAATGTTTACAAAGAAAGTAGAAGAATTACAAGGACGTTTTTCACAATTGCTTGAAACAAATAAACCAATGATACCATTAACGGATGAAGAAAGAAAAGAATTTTATGATGAAATAAATTGTTATTACTGTGGAAAAGGTTTTACAAATAAATATAAAACTGGCAGAGGTAGATATATTGATAAAGTAAAAGATCATGATCATCTAAATGGATTATATAGAGGTGCAGCACATAATTCTTGTAATCTTAATGCTAATAAATTTAAATATAACTTTGTTCCTTTATATTTCTATAATGGTTCTAAATATGATTTCCATCTAGTAATGAAAGATTTATTTTCATCTGAAAAATTACAACAACAAAAAATAAATGTACTATGTAAACAAGAAGAAGAATATTTTTCAATGCAATTAGGTTGTATTAGAATTTTAGATGCATTTAGATTTTTTACTCCTTATTCATTAGATGTTATGGGAAAAACTTTGAAACCTGAACAATGTAAAATATTAAATAAATATAATTTAAAACCTTTAAAAGGAATATTTCCGTATGAGTATATAGCCTGCGGCTCACAGTCGAAGACTGATATAACTGGAGATAAAACCTGCGGTTCACAGTCGAAGACTGATTTTAATTCTGTGAATAAAATTATGGAAGAAAAACAACTTCCTCCAATAAATAAATTTAAATCAACATTAAAACAATCACAATTATCTGACGAAGACTATGCAGAAGCTGAAAAGAATTGGAGAGAGTTAAATTGTAAAACAATGTATGATTATACAATGAAATATCTACAGATAGATGTATTAATACTAGCTGATCTTTTCGAAAACTTTCGTGACATGTGTTTAGAATATTACGGAATAGATCCATGTTATTGTTATTCTACACCAGGTTTAACATGGCTAGCAGGATTAAAACATACAAATGTTCAAGCCGATGGCTCTAGGACAAAGTCCGTTAAACTTAAACATTATAAAGAAAATACATATGATAAATTATTATTTTTTGAATCTGGAATTAGAGGTGGAGTTTCATCAGTTTTAGGTAATAGATATGTTAAATGTTATAATAAGAAAGTAAATCCACAAGAATATGGAATAATGAAACCTTTATCTCCAGAAGAAAAAGAAAAAATATTAGAAATTTTTCGAACGAAACGAGAAGGAGTAGAACGTGAAAATGCAATTGATGAATTCATGAGAGAAAACTATTTGTTAAATTATGATTTTAATAGCTTATATTCTTCTTGCATGATACAAGAATTACCAACAGGTGAAATGACATGGTGTAATAATCTTGTTTATCAAAGAACATATGATGGTGAAAATAATTTTGGTTATGTATATGAAGTTGAGTTAGTATATCCTGATTATATAAAAGACGCATCAAAATATTATCCTTTCTGTCCAGAAAACAAAATTCCCAATATAGAAGATTTTTCAGATTATCAAAAATCTATAATTCCGAAAAAATACAGACCAACAAAAAAACTTATGTTAACACAAAGCAATAAAGGAAAGTATGTTGTTGAAGGAAGAATGCTAGATTGGTATTTAAATCATGGCATGATTCTCACCAAAATACATCGAAAACTAGAGTATAGAAAATCTAAATGGTTAAAAAATTATATAGAGTTCAATATTGAAAAACGTAAAATAGCTAAAAGAAATAAAGATGATTTTGGAAACGTTTTCTTCAAATTAATGAATAATGCATTTTATGGTAAGACTTTAGAAAATGTACGTAATAGACAAAATATTGAAATAGTTTATGATAGAGATAGATTTCAAAATTTAACAAGGAAACCTACATATAAAAGAACTACTAGATTCAGTGATGAACTTTGTGCTGTTCATCTAAGAAGAAGCATTGTAAAACATGATAAGTTTAATTTCATTGGTTTCACTATATTAGAATTAGCTAAACTATTTATGTATAGTTTTATATATGATTATTTAGCACCTGCTTATGGCAAAAACTATAAATTACACTTTACAGATACCGATTCTATTTTCTTAGAATTAACAGTACCATATGGTTCTTCACTTGATAAAGAAATTAATAGAATAAAAGATATTATTCATCCTTCTGATTTATGTAAAGTAAAAGATGAATTAGAAGGAAATGAAGATTTCATAACAGAAGCTATATTTTTAAAATCTAAATGTTACTGTTATGATACAACTAATAATATTAAAACACATAAAACATTAAAAGGAATTTCAAAGGCATCAGTGGCTAATCAAATAACATTTCAAGATTATAAAAATGCATTATTTAATAATGAAATAAAAACAGCATATAATTATAGACTTAATTCAAAGAAACATAAAATGTATTTAAAAGAAGAACATAAATTAGCATTAGATCCATTTGATGATAAAAGAAAAATTTTACCTGATGGAATAACTACTTTACCTTTTTAATTTTCTATTTTCTATTTTCTAAATATAACAATATAACAATATAAAAATATAAAATATTATAAAATATTATAGAATAATATAATAATATAACATAAAATAATAATATAAAATTATCATATAAAAATGGATAAAGTTAGAGCTGATAATTTTAAAAGAATAAAACAATTAGACGAATTAATAAAACAAAGAAATATTATGAAAGAAAATCATCTTCAACATAGAATGACAAAAGCTGGTATTCAATCTGATATGTTTGATAAATTAAAATTAACTGAAGAAGTAAAAACTGATTATGAAAAAACTGTCGAACCATTTAAAACTCTTGAAAAAGAACTTAATGAAAAACGTGTTGATATAGCGGATCCTATACTTAAAACACTATTAGATGACTATGGTTTGTTAGAGGCAAACATAGATAAAAAATTACCAAAATCTATGTTATTCGAACATTCTACTTTCTTTTTAGATAAAAAATTATTTGCAAGATTTTATCTTGGTGGTAAAGAAATATTTCCACAACCTTTACGAGGATTAATTTTTACTCCAGATAAAAAACCTATTAGTTTAGATAGAAATTTTGTTGATCTTTTAAGAGGAGCAGATTTAAAAAATTATGCTGTAGAAGATCTAATAAAATATAAAACTATATTAGATAGAGTAGGTGTAGTAAAATCTCTAAGACGTTATAAACAATTAGAAAATTTATTATCAACGGGAGTTAAAGTAGGGAAAGGTTTATCTGAAAAACAGAAAACAGAAAAACAGAAACAACTGTATTTTTACCAGATGATCCACAAGAATTACTAAATAGATTTTAACATCTATAAACATTTAATCATTATTAATTTATAAATTAATTTTATTAATTTATTTAATTACATCTATTACATTTTAATATTTTAATATCGGCAATAAAAGAAGGACATAATTCTAGTTTTAATGAAATTCATGCTATATTGAAAAGACTGTTAGAAAAGAAGATTCTAAATGAAGAGGATTATAAAAGTATAACCGGACATCTCTGATGTCCTCCAGGGCTTCGCCCGAACCGGTCATCTCTGATGTCCTCCAGGGCTTCGCCCGTAGCTGAAATATGTTGTTGTTTTTAATTTTTTATAAAAAAAATATTTATTTAAAATTTTAACTAAAAAATGTGTTCAGCAGATTTAGACAAAATTAATAATCATTTAGAAAATCTAACAGAGATTTTGGGTTCATCAAAATTTAGTACGACGTTAAAAATTATAACAACTACTTCATCACACACTTGTAATTTAGAACCCATTCTACATTTGGAACAAAATAAAAATTATCAAATTGCATTGACTAGTTTCTCTACATTTAACACTATTCAAAACGTTATCAAAGATGTGAATGATCAATTTAGATATTCTACTGATAAAGGCAAAACATGGAAAATATTAACTTTTCTTCCTGGTTCTTACGAAGTTGAATCAATATCAAATGAAATTAAGAGACATTTAGGTATACCATTTAAAGATAAGAAACAATTACATTTTGCGGTTGAACCGGCAGTTAATAAATTTTCTCTTACTTTAGACGAAAATCATCAAGTTGATTTTAATCATGATAGATCATTGTCAAAGCTATTAGGATTTAATAAACAAACCTATAGTCAAGGTTATCATTTAGGTGAGAAGATTCCAAAAATAACTGAAATAAATTCAATTGTTGTACATTGTGACATTATTGAAGGAGGATATATAAATGGTAAATTGTCAAATTTAATATTCAGTTTTCCAGCTTTTACTGTACCCATTGGTTATAGATTAAATGTATTTCCACAAACATTAATATATTTCCCTATTACAAGAAAAACTATTAACAACATTAACATTAGAATCACTGATGAGAAAGGACAAGAAATAAATTTTGGAGGTGAAGAGATTATGATAGATCTTTTGGTTCGGGAGGTATAAACTCCCGTTCGAGAGGTATAAACTTTTACGCTACAATAGAGAAGTTTAATTTTTTTATCATTTTCATTATTAATCTTATTAATCTTATTAATCTTATTATTATAAACAAAAAATAAAAAAAAATAAACTTAAATTAAAATTTTATTTTTATTTTTTTGTTTCTAAAAACACTAATTCAATAATGGATGAATTTATTACTTTAAAAATGAATGAAATGTCTTTAAATAAAAAAAACTTAAATTTAATCATCATTCAAATTTATCTAATAAAGTTTTGTCAGTTATTTGTGGAAGATCGGGTTGTGGAAAAACATATCTATTATTTAAAATTTTAACAACTCCAAATTTTTTGGATTATAACAATCTTATAATTTATACAACAACGGCAGAACAACCCGTCTATCAATTTTTAAAATATGGATTTGAAAATAATCTTACAAAAACAGCAATTGCTTCTCTATTCGAAGAATATGAAAAATATGAATATGAAGAAGAAATAAATTTGTGGTGTGAAGAAGCAGCAAAAAATAAACAATTAGTTGAATCCAATAAAAATAAACATATAAAAATACAATTAATAGATGATAGTGGTAATATGCAAGATCCTAGTAAACTAGATAAAACAATGAAACATTGTGTAATTTTTGATGATTGTGTTAATGACAGAAATCAGTCAGTTCAAAGAAATTATTTCACAAGAGGTAGACATAATAACTGTAGTGTATTTTATTTAACACAAAGTATGTATTCATTAGATGGAAGTGTTATTAGAAAGAATGCAAATATATTTATACTATTTGAAATAAATGCAAGAAACTTAAGTGATTTGTTAAGAGATTTATGTATAAGAGATAAAGATGAATTTAAACAATCGTGTAATAATGCTTGGTCAAAAGATTATGGATTTATCACAATTAATATTGATAAAAAAATTCATGAAAGAGTTATCGAACAATTGTTTACCGAGTAATAAAAATATACAAATATAATGTTTTAATATTTTATTTTTTATTATCAGCTTTAATTTTGTCTATTTTTTTAAAATATAATATTTGAATTTTGTGGTAACATTGGTATACAGCAAAAACATTTTACTGAACAAATTATTTTTTTATTGCTTTGTTGTTTGTAATCTTTTCGTTTAAAGTTTTCACGTTTAAAGTTTTCACGTTTAAAATTTTCTCGTTTAAAATTTTCTCGTTTAAAATTTTCTCGTTTAAAATTTTCTCGTATTAAGTTTTGTTTAATAAAGTTTTGTCTAATAAAGTTTTTAGCTCTTCTAAAAAAATTTTATCATCACTAAAAGTTTTACCATCACTAGAAATTTTGCCATCCTTTTTATTTTTATCATCAACTTTTTCTGTCTGTGATTGAAATGATATTTGATTTACTTCATTAGCTATTTGATCAAATTTTTCAATCTCATCTAACGTAATAACATTATCATCACATACTCTTTGAAAGTAGTAATGTAGTTTATCATATACTTCTTTAATATGTAAATGCTTAGTTTTTAATGATTTTCGTTTCTTAGTTATTAAAGATTTTTCTAACATTGTAGCAAGTGAAGTTGCAAAAACACCCGTACCTGTTAAAGCTGTAGCAACTACTGGAATTACTAAAACACCTGAAGATATAACAATTGTTAAAGCACCTAAACTTATTGTTAAGAATATGCCAATTCCTTGTGTTACATTCTTAACTTTACTCCATCTCTTTCTTAATTTTTTATAATGCTCTAATCTTAATAATAATTGAGATTCCTTATCTTTCATATACCTTACTCTATCTTTGTGTTTTTCTTTATTCATTTTTTCAATGTTAATCTTTTCAATGTCCATTAAAGTAGAACTACGTTCATATGATAACGAAGGATATATTCTTGAGGTTCCTTCCATTTTTGTTTCATCCATTTCTGAAGTTCCTTCCACTTTTGTTTCATCCATTTTTAAAGAAATATTTTTAGTCACATGATATATTTTAAAAACCTGAAAGATGGATAAAATTCATGAATTTGTAATTCTCAACTTTTATGATTTTTTCGGTGTCCGGGTTTTCGGTGTCCTGGAACGGTCATGATTTTGGCGGGGGTGAAAAATGACATAATCACAAATTTGAGATTCTTAACTTTTATGATTTTCGGTGTCCTGGAACGGTCATGATTTTGGGGGTGAAAATCGAACCGAAGGTTCTAGGGCTTCGCCCGATTGTAATTCTCAAATTTGAGATTTTGAAAAATTTGAAAAATTGGGTATTTTTAAAAACACCCAAATCGGAGCGAAGCTCCTCTGGCTTTAGCCGATTTATGAATTTAGGTCTTCATAACCTGAAAAAGGGTTCAAATTCATGAATTTATGTTGTTTTTAAAAATACCATTTTTTGAAAAAATGGTACTTTTTGAATAGACTAAATTCATGAATTTAGGTCTTAAAAACCTGAAAAGGGGACTAAATTCATAAATTTATGTCGTTTTTAAAAGTACTAATTTTTTGATTTTATGGTGTCCTGGAACGGTCTTTTGCCCATTACTTCGATGTTATCAAAAGCCTCTGAGAAGTCATATGCAATCAAGGCAGCACAATTACTTGTGGTCATCATGATGGTCTGTCTCTTTACCCACAGATTCCATTCGAGCAGTAGCTGCTGGGTCTGTGAGTCGAAAGCCATCTTGATTTGCACCGAAGACTGAAACAAAAGCTTTGCTGTCTGCTAAAGTCTGTTTCGGAACAAGTGAGGATCAGAAACATGTCTTCATTGAGTATTGTAAATTTCCATTATAAGTGAATTTTAACTCTTCTCTGAAGCCAATCTTTCAGATTTGATATCTGCATGGCACAATGATTTTCAAGTGTCTCAAAATTCTAGATTATGTCTGATAAGATAGATTATATGTTTCGTCCTTCATAAACTTGCTAAACCGGAATTATCACACACTTGGCAATAATAATTTTCTAAAATAATCAATCTGCAAAGTTTATGTCAATCAAAAGTTGCATTCGTTTGATTGCGTACATTTCAATATATTCTTTATGAAAATAAAATTGAAGCCTCACCGAAATATTCTTTAAGTTTGCCTACTGAGAATGATTCCCAGATTCTACAAAACAGTGCTTCTTATCATGATTTTCTTACACGCATGTTCGGCGAAGACAGTCTAAACCTTAATGCAAAAATTATGGTAGATCTATAGCGACAGATCTGATTATAATTGATTATAAAAACGAACCACCTAAATTTCGCTAAAATTCAATCTATTCTCATGTCTTCCGAACTTGTCGCGCATCAACGTGCCATACATCATTCGGGAGCTTTTATTCTCAGCTTCACAATGAGCTATGATAGACTTGCATCCGTTGTTGTATTGGCTGAGCAGTGCTCAAAATATGAAAATCACTCAAATTACAATTTGCAATTTTTTAAGAAGAAAACATGTGAGTTTGATAATTATTCAGGCATGGGGAGAACGAGCATTTTCTGAGCTCTTTTTTGATACACTGATCACCGAAATCGGTGAACTAGGAAAGAAGTAGTGATATCACGAAGTTATCACGAAGTCATGACTCTTTCGGCTGAAAATGTCATATTCTCACTTTTCTATCAAAAATGTTCATTCTTGGAACATAATCCTTGCGATGCAAGGAGTGCGAATATGTAAGTTTTATCCAAATAAATTCAATAGTTATTTTTCAAACTTCTTGAACTTTTTTTGTCATTACTGCTAAAGTACACAAACATGCAAGGTAAACAATGCAGTCCCCATGAGAGAACAAAGACGTTTATTGTTTTGTTTTGAACCTTCGTTCACCTTGCATGTTGCTTGCATGTAAATGAAAATATATCCAATTGAATCCTATGTTCAGCAACACAATAAA
The DNA here is from genome assembly GCA_907163375.1 of Prostheceraeus crozeri. NCBI lineage: Eukaryota > Metazoa > Platyhelminthes > Polycladida > Euryleptidae > Prostheceraeus > Prostheceraeus crozeri. Next base: position 152,803 of record CAJQUW010010893.1, on the reverse strand, counting down.
TGAAACGATGGATTGCATTAGGTTTATGAAATTTAATTCATCAGTGGATCACTTGAATATGTATCCCCATTGAATTAAACGCATCATGCCAAAAAATATGAAAGGCAGGAGTAAGCAGACAAACTCTATCATAATCACAAAAATTGCATTCTTAAATGTACCGTATGGCAAAATTCAAACACTTTAGTATTGTCTGTCGATAAAATCATACAATCAATTCTGAAATATATTGGTTCGCTGATGTACATGTAAATCATTCAAGACAAAGCTTATGGGGTTCAAATCTGTATGAAATCATTAAATCGGACTAACTTCTGAAGATGTAGTGACTGCATTGTACTTCATGACTCGCTTGAATGATCAAGGTAAACTGATGAATCTATATTGTTGAATTTAGTTTGAAATTAGTTGCAATTGGTGAAATATGAGTTTAGTTGAAATTAAGAAAGTGAAAGGCAGTAGAAATTGACTGATGACATAGTGTACAAAATCAAAGATGGAGGAGTCATTTCCTTCAGGATACTATAATTCACATCAACATTGTCCATGCATGCCACAGACTAGAAGCCAAGAAAATCACAATTCCATAGTCGATTTACAAAAATCAGCAAAACCGATATTTCTTTTTCTTGTTCAAAATTGAACTGCCCATTTCTGTTGAAAAACATTGAATTTCAGATTGACGATTGAAGTTTCACTATCTTTTTTAAAGATATAACGAATAGGCACTGCTGGTTCTCCGTAATGACTGAAGAAATGTAAATGCAGAACTAACTCTTGACGTCTGTTCTCTCCTTCTCCCAGTAGAGGATTGACATCGGCTGTAAAGGGCTCGCTAACAAGATCAATCCACTGATTGGAGGTTTGCTCATGAACGCGAATTCCCTTCAGGATACTCGCTGGTGTTCCGTCTTCTTCCTCGCTTGATACGCTCAGATTTGTAGGACCACGCAATTGTGGAGAAGTCGCGTGAGAAATTCGAATTCGACGTTCCAGAAGCCACAGGGGGAGGTCTAGTTTCAGCTCTTGCATGACCAGCTCCATCAGAATGTCGCATTTAGCGTAGATGCGTAGCTTGGAATGACCGTCAAGTGGAGTCTTTTGTAGATTGCAAATGACAAGAGCACCACCGTGCTGCGCGGTTTGCAAAGGAATTTCAGCAGCTGGAGTCACGCGAAGAGAGCTGCCTAATACCAGCATAAGATCTGCAGCTCTACCATGCTCAAATGCTGATTGCATTGGCTGTACAGGAAGAGTCTCGTTAAAATTTATGATGCTGTCGAGAAGTTTACCACCGCAGACACCGCAACTTCTCCCTGTCTCATGTTCGTGGACACCATTTTCACTTCTCACACAACTGAAAGAAAATGTAGTATATTATATGGATATAAGTTATACACTTAGGTAAATCACACGATATCAAAACATCATCTCTAAAATAAATAGCTTCGTTGAATGGATGTAAAGGGACAACTCTAAGCTGTCCTGCACCACCAACTCTCGAAATTAGGACATTTTGAATTATACCGCAGCAAATTTCCGACTGTGTCAATCTTACAGAGGAAAGAAATGGGCTCTACTACTTACTTTCATGTACTAATTGAGTGATAGGATGATGAAGCACAAACTGTAAATTTTCCAAAAGTAGTCAGTATAGTGAGCTCCATTGACAAAAATCTAGATCTGCTAGCGCTAGCATCGCTATATCACAGAAGTAATTGTTCATAGCGGAAGCTGATGATTTATCATTATTTGCTCTCAACAATTTTCAAGCTCTACCCATCAAGCAACTAAATTTCACATTTCCGTTAATTTTTCAATGCAGTCAAAGTGCGTGGAGCCTGTCTCTAGCGGCAATTGATATTTTCATCGCAAATTGGTCAAAAAAAGGGTAAGTAGTTGTCGAAGATAGAAATTTCTTATACTGTACTTTCAAACATGCATAGGAAGATAATGAATTTACTTAACACGGTCGGTAAATAACAAGAATCAATTAAAATTAGCGGCAAAATTAGCGACAAAATTAGCGGCTCAACCGACAAACAGCATAAAGCCGGAGAAACGCAGGAGAAACAAATACATTCAGTGGCATTAAAAAACAATCAGTGGCGTCGCGTGCTCCCAGACCACATGCCTTCGCCCGGCATTTCTATACTAGACTTTTTTTATGTTATAACATTAATTTTCATAAAAGATGAATTTTTAATAACAATATCCCGAACATTTTTTAATGCCAAGTGAATGTGCACATGAGAAGTTGATTGCTCATGTCGCCTAACCGCCTTACTCAAGGAGCTGAGATTGCTATATCACCTCTCTGTCCAGACCACATTTTCTCGAGAAAAAAAGAGGAAGAGAAACAGTTCCTTGCGTTTCTCACGGCTGGTCATAGCCACTCTTGTGTTTGAACTTTGATGCAAATGTCTTGTGTATTTCTTATTTCTTTCTCTGTGAGTACTTTCAATTTTTAAATCTGGTGTTGGCCTACCTTAATTGACGACTGTCATCTTTTCGGTATATTCCCTTCGGACGAAAGGCGTGATTATGAGCTCATCTACAGTACTACATAAACATAGTGTCACATCAATCACGCAAAAACAAATCATGGAATTCTACGGAATCTGGGTGTTCGAGTCAGATGCATTACTGTGCACTCATTGGCGAACGCTCATCATCTGATCACAGTCTTGTCTGAACGTCAGTCAGCTGCTACTGTTGACGTACTGGCCTCTCCGACGAGAAACGAAGGACAGGAACAATTGGGTTGCGCTTCCCTTTCTATATTTAGGTACCGAGCCTCGATCAAGAATAACGGAGAATTTCATCAGAAAAATTGGAGAAGGCAAAGCATTATGTTTATCGGGAAAGCCAACATTGGTGCAGGCGCGTGCGCTTGCTGCCTCTTTCGCTCCGTCTGAACACACGACTAGCATGTGTGTCTAATCGTTAGAAGAAAACAGCTGTGGTTCGTACACGCGCAGCAAAACTGTTCACTCTAAGGTTGAGCGTCTGATTTTGAGACGGACAGCTACCACGAGAAGCTGTCGAATTTAAATGAAATATAATGAATGATGACACTTTTCATTTTTATAAATGTTGGTAAATTATTATTTAGGATGCGCCGAAGGCCTCGCAGGTACGGAGAAGACGCCACTGACATTAATCAATCGAAAATGTGGATTGCTCCCTAACAGAGTATTTTGAGACTGTGCAATGTCGATATACCACGTACAGTCGTACATGCATTGTTGGACATTGAGTTGAACTTTTATGTCTATGTGTGAGTTAGCAGTGTTGGAGCATAGATTTCTGAGCGAATGGTTGATCGCATGTACATGTACTTAGGAATCTATATTGTTGTAGTAATGGATATCTTGTATGACTGCATTAGCATGATGATATCTGTGATGTAATTTATATGAATGCTAGTTGTCGATACGTGGCAGTTTGAATTTGCTGCTATTGGTGATGCTCAACCAATTTTGATGACCGGTAGGTCTGCCTGTAGAAGAAGAAGTCCATTCGTAGTACAAGCTTCGAATCGAATTATTTTTGCTCGTACATTTCGGGACGTAAGGTAGCTACCGCGTTACGACAAATTGGATTATTTTTTCGAATCCAAAATGCATGTTTTGTTGAGCAGCGCATTATCTATAAAGCACTACGCACTTCATATTCTGAATCTCAATCTCTTCTCTTAAATTGCTCTGTCCTTTCGAGCCGACATCCGATCGTCTTTATCTATGAGATACTGATGTTATCACAGATTTTTAATTTAGATTTTGCGTTAGATCCCTACATTTCTAATGTTATCAAAAAGACAACCGATACTTTTGCATTTCAATACTTCTTCCAGGCACTTAAACATATATATGAACTTTCCAAAACCTTGCCTCGGAGTTAACCTTTTCGTTGCGATTTCGGTGTGTGATTCTTCTGAAATCATTCTTTGTCCCGGGGTAAATTTTCAAAAACCCGGCGCATTAGAAATTTGGTGACGTGTGATAGGAGCTTTGTTGCAACGATTTCGGAGGGAAGCTTGATGATAGCGAGCACATATTTGTTTTCCAATCTTCAAATGATAGACAATGAGACCTAGGCTACTGCAAATGTTTAGGGATTAGTGCTAGACACAAGCGACTCTGCTTTACTGCTTGTTCAATTTGGTAGAAAACGAAATTCGACTGCAGACTTTTTTTTACAGCATCTACTGTCCACCGACACAAAAGTTATATACTTTCAATGTATTTATATAACAAGAAATGTATTGGTTATGATCTTGAGAGAAATCTAATTAACCTTCATTTCATGAGTGTCTGATCTGAAATCATAATCATCCATTTTCCCGAGGAAATTGTCACATGGTGTCAATACATCGATACATGAAATGAAATGCACTGTACAGCTGTGTAAAAATGGTTGAGAAGCAACAACCTATTGTCCGTGCTTGAGACCCATTGATACTCGTAGTGCATCCAATGAACCAAGATATATCCCAAGTTGACGTCACGTTATCGCAGCACTTTTCTAACTTTCGGCCTGACAATAGTACCATAGTTGACAAAGCCTTGCTTTACTTATTAGAGAAAAATAAGACAAGTAATTAAAAAAAACAACGCAAAATATACCGACAGCACAAAATCTGATCGATAAAAGTGGTAAGAAGCAAAGTGATAAAGCAATGATCATTGAATCAAATATTTCCATGTCACTCACGGACATTAAAATTTACTTTGTTGCAGCATTATCTTCTTTGACTACATATACTTTTCCACGATACTTCTCTTTCAGCGAGTTTCCTTGTCTACACATGCAACCGCAGCCGAATTCCGGTGACTCATTGAAAGCGCGTTTCCCTTTTTTGCAACATCTCCTCCAGAGTTCTGCTATTCGATTAATGAAAACAACAAAAACGTGTATTTAGCAGTAAGCGCCCCAATAATGGAATCGTGGGATGGACAGCACAAAGATGTTGCAAGTGAAATGAAAAACTGATTCTCAGCAAGAATCATTCCGTGATTCAGAAAGTTACATCTAAATCAAAGTGAAACCACTGACAGATATTGAAAAAAGCTGCTGCTGTTAGCTTTACAGGATTTTTTGTTTTCTGATCAAAAGTAAGTTAGAAATAGTTTATAGTTTCAATAGTTTCTTAAAAAAATTAGAAGTGAAAATCAGACGGGCCTTAGGCGTCCAACGCCTTCAAACGGTCGATGGTAACACTCGATATTTCGGCTTTCTTTGTCAAGGATCAACTATAGACTGGATGAATGCTAGGTTGCAGAGCGCGAAAATTCAATGATGAATTGTATTTACAACTGTCACAGTTAAAGGATAACGGACAGGTGCAAAGTTAAGTCAACTTCAACACGTCAGGATAGAATACATTACATACTTAGAATGAGCAGTAGAATGAAATGTATAAGGCGTGTCTTACCGATACAATTATTCATTGGAGAATCACCATTTCGTTGCATGTAGACGGATTCGCGTGCACGTTTTAGATCAGTTATCGCATGAAAGCGTCATAAGACAATGTTTGGAGCATGCATTATTGCATTGGGATAGTTTAGCGGTGCTAAATACAACTCAAGTAGACATTATTTTAGTAGAGTAGTCAGGGGCGCGGGAGCCGCTATGGCAAGTATGGCAATTGCCATACCAATGTTTTGAGTAAGTAGTATGGCGAATATGTCCTAGAGTAAGTAATATGAGTTCTTCTTTGCCTCGCCACCTTTCTATGGTCCTAGCAATAAAAACTAAGAAATATTTCATTGTAGACTTAACCACAAATTTAATGACGTTAACCTTAACCATTGGAAATTCCATCTCACTCTTCAGCCCTTCAGCCTACGAACTGCTTGTCAATTGGATACTGATTGTCTACTCGACAACTGCTACTGACGTCACACCTACGACCCACAGTCTACGAGTTCGGCTATCCCGTTTATTTTCTTTCATATTGTTCTCTTCATCGTGACCCACTTCATCTTGTCATGAGCTTGAACTAAATCGTCGAATCATGATACAGAGGAGAGGCGAATGAATGTTACACCGTGTGTTACGTCCTTAACCGATAAAGTACTTACATTAGCCTCTCATAAGTGTTAGCGTCCACTTCAGTGAATCATTTGTGATTTCGTGACCTTGCTTTACGTCGCTTCGTAGATTCTTGCCATTTTTGCTTACGTCTTAGGCTAATCGATTCATCATTACATAATTTGTTTGAAGTTCGAATTACGCCATATTAAGATAACCTCATTTACAGCTGAATTAGCTTACATTACTAAAAGGCTACTAGCTTTTTCATGTAAATTATAAGTAGGATCAGTTAACTACTACATGCATAGGCCTACTCATAATCTCAACCTACATTATGTATCTTCATAGCGGCCGATAATTGTACGTTATGACCACGGACTTGAATTCATATAGTAATCGGTGTATCCATGTAGGTTATTGAATGTAAGAATTTTCGAATTATTTTATTTTTCTCATTGTCTTATATTTCTTCTTTTTAAGTGTCATGTTTTAGTCGATTGAGGACTCATTACACAGTGAACTATACATTGATGTCTTCTTTAAAAATTACAAGACTTTTATATGACTATCATAGGCCTTATTACTACTTCTGATGTCCTCTTTTCCTTAAATTTATCTTCCTTATTGAGTTAGTTCTACAATATACACAGTTGCGATTGTATAGCTACCTATTACACTATTGTATACTGCAATCTTTTATGCATATAAGTCTCAATAATTCATAAGACTATGAATTTCATTTATTTGAACATTTCAGCCTAACTGAATTGGCCTACCTCATGTTGGAGGTGAATCCCAGGAAAATGGCCTCCCTGACGGGAGCCCCAAACCTATGCCCAATTTTTCATTTCATATCACAATCAAAACCCGATTACAAATGTAATGCTGTAGAAAAAAATTGGGAAATCGAAAACATACATTGGATTGGCTGTTTCTGCAGAAATCTTCATACATTGTGACCGTGCTGCCAAACAATTGCAGGCAAGTGAATTGACAACGTCACAGGCTCTTACCATTATAAAGCTACTCAAGAGTACCTTGAACCGAATTAGAAATGAAATTCCGGTTATGGTTTCTCATGCCGTAGAAAAAGCAGAGACGTTACATCTGAAACCGCTTCCATCAAAACGGGCAACTCGAACTCCTGGAAAGTTACGGCCTGACTTCAAAGCAATAAATGACGAAACTCGCAATCCTGAGACTGATTTATCAGCTGCATTCATTTTGGGTCTCGATGTGATGATGCAGAAAATGGATGAACGTTTTCATCGGCAAGATATTGAAACAGAAACGGCACGGGAAACTCTCCTCATAGACTCTGCCAGGAATCCAGCTTCAATTGATTCAGCTGACCTCGCAAAAGTGCTGCCTTCATCTTTTCGCTTTGAGGAATTAGCTATTCTACCGTCGGTAGGAAAAAGAACGTATTTCGAAATACGTTGTTTTTGCTGCCAGTAGTTTAAATGACTATTTGAACCTCGAACTTTTATATATTAAAAGCTTATATTCATACCATAAATACCAAGGGAAATAGAAAATTATGAAACAACGTATTTCAGAGTAACTATCTTTTCCGTACTGGAATAAAGTCGTATTTCGTTTTACGCTGTTCTTCTTTCTCGCAATCCAAAAAGATGGGTATGATACGCTGTTTTTCTCGCCATCATTTCAAATGAGGTTGCTGAATAATGGCAGGTAAAACAACGCAAAAGAGTGAAATAGCTCAAAGTAAGAAGTTCAAATTGACATTAAAGTACTGCATAATCAATAAAATTGCTTTATACTTGTACTGAAACTATCGATTAGAGATTCTGTGTACGTCTCAGGGATGCGGAGTCCTATCATTTTGATAGGACTCCGACTCCGGGTGGCAAGTATATAAGCCTAGTTTTTTGAAAGATTAACTGGCAGCCTACATCACAAATCATTATAGGCTTGCCTGAATCGATATTTAGTGATAATTGCATCAATTATCAATCATTTTCGATGAAAGTTGATCAAATGTCGGTTTTAAGTTGGAAGCATACGACTCGGCTCCTCCCATCTTCTTGATGTGTGCTTCACAAGGTTTTTCTCCAGTCTCTATCAGGCACGAAAATCCCCATCCTTCTCCAAAAAATGATAATAATAATCTTTATTCAATGGTCTACTGAGAGTCGGTAGACGCAGTACATACGAAAATTACAGAATGTACGAAAATATGAGTACACTTTCGATTTTAATATCCGCTTTAGAGGAGCCATCACACACGATTAACGTGAGGGTAAGATGCAATGTTCTCAAACAAACCAGTATTTCATTTTTGTCTCTGATGTGACCATTGGCGTGTAGGTGTGACCGGGACTGGAAGGCTTGTCTTCTCTAAATCACGGAGTGAAGAGACAATCCTTTTTTTCACTATCACGGTTCATTCCCTCAACTATTATAAGCTTTGTATGCACTGCTGTCTCTGTACTTTTGTTTGACGGAGAAAGCTGACATCAAGACAGTGACAGCTATTTACAAGGATAACTTATTTGTTTGTATTATATTATTTCGGGTCTAGTTGTAGACCGGAGTCTGGAGTCCTATCATTTGATAGGACTCCGACTCCACATCCCTGGTACGTCTTAGAAGCCTACAGCTTGTTTAAAGCACTGACTGACACAACGACAGACTGAACTGCCGTTGTTCAACTTAATAGGACCATGAATCACTGCATCGAGGCCATGCCTATTCTCTAAACTGATACTAGATTGTCAGAAAGTAGACAGATAGTTGGCCAACATGAAAATAAATCTCACAGATCGATACATTAGGAGTGTGCCAGCATGAGCAGTTCAACACTTTGAAGGAATTGCTTCTTGCTTGGCAGAAATCGCTAGGTGCTAGCCGATAGTTCGTTATGGCGGTGAAGTGATTAGCACCGCCACTAGAATTCTATTTCTAAAATACACAATAAAAACTACAAAACATGATGGAATAGACACATAAGCATTACCAAAATATGTGCCAGCGAATTTCTCCATCCAAACACCGTGCTTGCGGAGAAATTAAAACCAAACAGCAAAAATGGCACTGTGAAAAATGCATGTGCCAGTTAAAAAAAACGGCTAGATTCGATCTAGACGGAGTGTACAGCATGTGCCACTCGTTTATTTCATGAAACGACATTGAGCTTTTACTGACTTCATCATCGCCGTTTCATTGAGTTTTCGGGTTCGTGCGATTTTCGTGAAATATACGAGTGGCACATTCTGCCACTCGCATCCTTACACATTCATTATACAGTATAATGATTTACTGCCGAGATTACGAAGACATCATTCTGTTAACTGTACTGATAATTGCAACGCTCAGAATAAAGTCAACTCCTCTTTTGCGAATTACTTCGTCTAGCAAATGATTCAAGAATTCGTGCGAAAGCCCTTGCAATCAAATACTTGGAAGAGGGACACATTTTCATGCCATATGACAGTGTGCATGCTAGTATTGGAGGAAAAATCAGAAAAACGGAAGACATCTGGGACTTTTGTGATTTAAAGAGGCTCTTCTACTCCTCTCGGAAGAGGCTAGAGACTCGAGACCTATCTGAGGAAGACTTTCATCGCTTAAACATTTTTGTACCGTCTGGTGAAAGAATTTTCCAATACACGAAAGAGATGTTCAGAACATGAACCAGTCGAAATCCAATCGATGCATCAAAAATCCATTGGATCTTCTACTAGTGGGAAATAAAGAACTCTTTAAACTTGCCTTATTTGCATGTCATAGGCCCTTTTCGAGTTGCCAAATCGATGTGATTTTGGCAACTCGAAAAGGTGATTATTTGCAAAAATGTGTGCTTTTTACATGAACTTTGTCAAGGTCTCAGCGGAATTTTTAGTCGGTCAGAGCCCGCTTATTTTGGAAAAACCGGCAATTCTAAGTTTATAAACAAATTAGGAAATTGCACTCGCGGGTAATTTGTTATTAAGTTTCAACCAATATATTTAGTAAAAACATAATAATAATATTCTGTTGTTTTACTGCATGTCGTTGCATTGATACTGTTTGAAATAACGCAATGCACGTGCTGGCTGTAGAATATTTCTTGCTACAGAGTAAAAACTCTAGTGTTCTCTTAACTTTCTATCTCTAGTTTAGTTATTTTCATGCAACCATGTTCAATTATCTGTTGGCTGGTTCATAAATCCTTTAAATCCTTCATTGGATCTTTCTCAATTTCCAGTTGCAACCATATTTCTTTTTTTAAAATCGTTTAGAGCAAAAGCCTATCTAACCAACCAAAATAATTTTGAGATTCAATTCTACATAACTTTCTCGAGTTTTCTCGCTTCCAGCAGAGGAATTCATGTTTAAATTCAGAAGGGTTTTCAGAAGGGTTTCATGTTTAGCCTCTTCTATTTGTCTATCAAATGAAATACTTTAAACATGAATTCCTTCTGCTAGAAGCGAGAAAACTCGAGAAAGTTATGTAGAATTGAATCTCAAAATTATTTTGGTTGGTTAGATAGGCTTTTGCTCTAAACGATTTATGAGAAGAATTTGGTAGCAACTGGAAATTGAGGAAGATCCAATGAAGGATTTAAAGGATTTATGAACCAGCCAACAGATAATTGAACATGGTTGTATGAACATAACTAAACTAGAGATAGAAAGTTAAGAGAACACTAGAGTTTTTACTCTGTAACATGAAATATTCTACAGCCAGCACGTGCATTGCGTTATTTCAAACAGTATCGATGCAACGACATGCAGTAAAACAAAAGAATATTATTATTATGTTTTTACTAAATATATTGGTTGAAACTTAATCATAACTTACATGCGAGTGCAATTTCCTAATTTGTTTACAAACTTAGAATTGCCGGTTTTCCCAAAATAAGCGGGCTCTGACCGACTAAAAATTCCGCTGAGACCTTGACACAAAAAAAATAAAAAGCACACATTTTTGCAAATAATCACCTTTTCGAGTTGCCAAAGTCACATCGATTTGGCAACTCGAAAAGGGCCATAAAAGTCAAGCGTTGATCTTCGGAATCAATCAAATCATCTTTATGATGTAGTCAAACAAATTGTCTCTTTGCTTATTTGTTTATTGCACGTGTATGCTTCTGATAATCAAAATCAGTGGGAAGATGGAAGCTACAATGATAATGTAGAAATAAGATACATTGTAGGCCCATTCACATCCTGCAAAATGATACAACTTTAGAATTTCTACACTTAACACGAAATACGTTGTTCTAGCAGATTGACTTAGAAATTAAAATTTCACGTGAAACGAAATACGTTGTTCCTGCTGCCGAAGTATGGTATGTGTGCTTTGACACAGTCAGCAAAAATACGTTTGTGATTAAAGTGGATATTAGTGCAACAAAAACAGTGTTAATTTTTATACGATCATTTTAAATAAATGATGACGATTTCCATGAATAAAGAATTTTGAAAATCGGATCTTCCAATCAAAAGTTATATAACATGTAAGGTCTGAAACTTTAAATGCCTCTACTGAAAATCTTAAATTTTGCTGACACATTGTTTTTGCTGCCGACGGTAGTATTCAAATGAATCAGTTGAAAAGCTTTCTGGATTTAAAGAATGAACGTGTGTGATATGATAATCTTCTAACTATTTCCAATGCTATTGATTAGAACGATTTCTTGCAAGTTTCTTTATTTCGTGATGTGAAAAAAGTTCTTTCCCTTTGTCTAAGTCAGCCATGTTCTAATTCGTCATCCGAAAGAGCATTTTCTATTTTGCGTAGGTTGAAAGTCTGGCTGCGAACATCCATCAGTCAGCAAAGATTGACTCATTTAGCCTTATTGACCGCTAATTCGGATGTATTGTTGAGAGTTGACAGAGAAAAACTCATGAATGAGTTTATCAGTCGAACTGCCGAACGGAGGTCTGTCTTCGGTAAATTTTAATAATCAACTTGCCATGAATTTAGATTTTCTCTTACGTTCTCGAGTTTTTAGATACAATTATCATTCATTATTGAAATCGTATTTGATATTGTTTTTTGATTTTTGTAAGTTTTGTTAAAATTTGTAAGATTTTAGGGCTCTTCTGCAGTTTCCCCTCACATTTCTCAAAAAAGAGCAGAGGAGCTGACTTATTTCATCGACACTTGCGGAGTGGTTATGGCCTCAGTTGAATTTTAAGTAGAGGTCCACACTTCTTAACAATAGCAATAGAAAACAATTAACAATGGAAATGTGGGGGGGGGGGAACCGCAGAAGAGCAGATTTTAGCATTAAATGAAGATATATCTACTCTACACCTTATGTTGAAATTTGTTAAGATGCCGGTAGCTCTTGAAACCTTGTTATAGTCCTACTGCATGTATGATTTGTTTATTTTGTTGACCCTAGATACTTTCCTTGATACAACACAACCCACAATTTTTAGTATTAAAATTTCCTTTTTCTGCATATTTCGCCTTTTTGATACGAAAAGGTCCATCATTTTATTTGAAAAATCTGCCATACCAACCAAAAAATCGTTCCCGCGCCCCTGCCCAGTCGCTATTTTATTCGATAGATTGTTGATCTCCGAGAAGAGAATCTGTAAAATTGTGTATGATAAGCAACAAATCCAGGAGGGTGCGAAAACATGGTCTCACTACTTTGCTGTACAGATATCTACTTATTCTATTACTTTGAGAGAAGGCTACTTCTTTTTTTAATTCAAAAATTGTAAGTATTTTTCTGTGTCAATCAGATTTCTTAGCTGAAGGCAAGGCCGATTGAATCTTTCTTGTTTTACATCTGCCCTTGTGTTTTCAATTCCGGGATTACCGTGTTTTTACGGTAAAATTTTGATATCTTGTATGAATGGATATTGCATACTCAATTCACACAAGTGGAAGAGGAAGGAATCGAGAAATGAGAGAGAAATGAAGATGAATTTATATCAGGTTGCATTAAATGAATGATGTTTTTGTTTAGATCATCCCAAAAAATTATTTTCATGTATATTACAGTACATCTGCGTATTCTGCTCATCTTCCCATGTTCCATTTTTCGATATGACTAATTAAATGGGCGCAAATATTGTCTCTTTATAGTGACATAAATGCTTCATTTTAGGCGGTTCTATTGAGAATATTTTTTCCAAACTTGCTCCATGCCCTTTAGAAATATAAAACTCACAATGTCATGTACGTTGGTGTTTTCAATGTTTCCATTTTACACCGGTTAATAGCCATAGAAAAAATACAGTATAATTTCATGTCTTTTTTGAAAAATTCTCACACCCATGTCAATGGGCGAATCACTGAAATTCAACAATACACTTTTGTATGATGCCCTCAATTCTAATATATCCTAGTTTGAGTGTCGTAGACTGCAATCTCTGTTGGCGACATTTGAAAAAGGGCCAAAATCCATGTTTTATCTTTGAAGAGCTGCAGTGAAAATCCCATGTTGAAATTGATATGAACGGATCGACAGTTTTTTTCATTTTGCTGTTGACATTTGAATGTCCAGTATAGAACATACAGGAAAGCTACCTAGTATCCATCGATGCTCAAAAAATCAGTTACCATTGATTGACGCTGCGACCTGTAGCCTGAACCAACCGATTGGCTTGACTGTTTGTTGATGACTAGTTGTTGATGAGATAAATCTGCATGTACAATGGACAAAGAAGCAGCAGGCTATCTGATTTCAAAATTGCTTTGGTTTGATTTTCACATCATGTTAAGGATCATGATCATAGATTCTGGTAGTTCTGTGAAATATAAAGTTACTTACAGAACTCGTGCAAAGATATCCAGCTTAATTGCATTTTTCTCGATCAACAAACTATGCCCTCGCCCTTCGGGCTCGTGCATAGACATGTTGATCTCAAAAAATGCAATAAAGCTGGATACTTTGCACTTGTTGTGTAAACTATATTATGGAAGCAATAATCATAGAGATTATAGCACTGTGAAATATATATCATTATAGGTTGATCTGAACCTTTTCTTAGTGATCATTGCTGTATCCATAGATATCGGCTGTATCAATTATCAATCATTTCCGACGAAAGCTTATCAAATGTCGCTTTAAGTTGGATGCATACGACTGGGTTCCTCCCATCTTGTTGACATGTGCTTCACACGGTTTTTCTCCAGTCTACCAGGCAGGAAATCCCCATCCTTCTCCAAAAAATATGAGTACACTTTCGATTTTAATATGCTCTTTGGAGGCGCCATCACACACGATTAACGTGGTAAGAGGTAATGTTCTCAAACAAACTAGTGTTTCATTTTTGTCTTTGATGTGACCTTTGATGCATGAGTGTGATCGAGGTTAGGAAGGCTTGTATTCTCTACTAAATCACCGAGTGAAAAGACGATCATTTTTTCACTATCACGGTTCATTCCCTCAATAATTGCAAGCTTTGCATGCACTGCTGTCTCGACTGTACTTTTTTTGACGGAGAAAGTTGACATCAAGACATTGACAGCTATGCACGAGGACAAATAATAATTTGTTTGTATTATATTTCGGGTCTAGTTATACGTCGGAGTCTGGAGTCCTATCATTTGATATGACTCCGACTCCAGCAGAAATGATAGGACTCTGGAACTCCGACTCCGAATCCCTGACTTATTCATACACTTTTATCATATGCTAGAATTAGTTCTAGCGTATCCTTGTGCAGCATGCCAAAAAATTATTTACTTTCATTGATATCAGCAAATAAAACTATGTTCAGCCAGTTAAGAGAGAGAGAGAGCGTTATGCGTACAATAGCAGTGATATTTAAGGAATTTTTGAAGCGATTATTATACAATATCGCGTCTTTTACCAGACGTCACAAAAAGGCGCGTTATTTGCATTTCGATTTGAAAATCACGTACCAGGTTTCAATGCGACAACGTAGACCTATATTGTGTACAATACCCAGATCTAGTTATTGCTATAGTTTATATCTGCATGTGGAAAGAAAGCTGTCTCTCTGATATCATGAGCTGTATTGCACAGTGCATCGTTGAATTTAAAAAACAATACATAATATTGCTCAGTCTGCGCTAGCCTAAGCATACTACATGTATTAGTAAATGCAGGGAGCTAATATTGCTAATCCCGGGATCCGGGATCGCAAAAATATCACAGGATCAATCCCAGGATCAGAAAAAGTCGGGATTTTTAAAACCCTTATCTGCCCATGACATCTGCATCCAAAAGAGACTATGAATATCAATGTAACGGGACACTCACCAATAATCTCGCATGTATTGTCGTCCACACTCGGAGCAATACTCCAAATTTGTGTTGCCGTGAAGTTCAGAGAGTTTATGTTTAGGAAATCCGCTACGTCGATGAAGTCCGTCACAATTTTGACTAACCAAGTATTTCAGATATCCTTCCTTCTGCAGGGTAACAAGAGCCATGTGAGTTCGTGTTGGTATTGCCTGTAGAGTATCAATCGCTTTCGGAGGATTTTTTCCTTGTTCACTTAGCGTCCACACACCTTGAGGTCCTCGAAAATCAGGAATTCCCGCGCTAGTGCTCACTCCAGCTCCCGTGAAGACGACAAAATGTCGACTATTTCGAATAGCATTTGCCAATGCTTTGGCCTGTTCTTTAATTTCAGATAAATCATTTTCGAATTCACGAACCTCGTCGCTATTTTTGTGGGCAGAAAACGCCATCACCTTCAACAAATGTAATAGAAGGCAGTGATACTTATGATTTTGCGCTTCTTAATAACCCGTGTGATATTGGTCATAGTTGAAGTCTGCTTTGCTAGAATTTGTTCGCATTGGATGAAGATTGCGCAACATTACTTCAAATAGCAGCTGACGTCAAAAAAATAGCAACTCCAGCATCAATGAAAACAATCAGCAGCACAAGTTTTGTTACTGATATGGCAAATGCTATGCAGAGAGCGAAAGTGTGCTTGTGTGTGTGTGTGTGTGAGAGAGAGAGAGACGTTACTAAAAATAGAAGCGTTTGTCATGTGCTGTATTAAGTTTGTGAAGTGGAAGTTAATCTAACATCTTTCTCAGTAAAACTGCAAGTAAAGCTACAGAATAAAAATCGAAGATCTGTGGAAATCAGTTGCCAGTGCTTTGATTGATTTTTATTCGCTATGTTTTACCATACAATTTGCACTTGGAATTCAAAAAGGTAAATGCTTTCGCTTTTAGCTTTACCACATATTCTACAAGTACATTTATTCAGTTATTTCCGCTACATCGTGTTTCGGCACGAGAGGGTCTTCATTGTCGTTTTGATTTTTAGTAAAGGAAAAAATATAAATCTCTGCCACTTGTATTAAGGCACGTGCATTAAAAAGGCTTTTAGGTGTTCCCGATGCGCTACGTCTGCAGACAGTGTCAAGGGATTATCCAATTTTTGTGCATCTGAGTTAACACACATGGGGGGTTCATATTTCATTTTACTAAAAATCAAAATTGTAATTCAGTTTATTCATTGTGGGCTGAGGGTTCTGGGAAAATAGGTTATGTGTTCTACATATAATAAAGTGGGCGTACTCCCCGTAGATTGGCCGCAGAGAAAGTACTCTAGAGAACAGCATTTTGGTCTGAAATTGAGGCAAAAATAGCTTTTTGCTAAACTTTTTTCAAAAAATTATTTGCATAACAGTCAAATTAAAAAAGAAGCAAATACAAAACGTCAGCACATCATTACTCCAATCCAAATGCAGTTGCAAGCAAAGTTCTATTGATCCCACTCGAACTCCACACCAAATTTCATCATCACCATGCATACCGGCACATTTTGACGTGTGTTCAGAAAGCGAATCGCTTTGTATCTGTCATCCTCAGGACATTCGTCTCTCGGGACGCCGATCTGCTTATTCGTCTCTTCAAGACACTGGTCCGCCCTCACCTCGAATATGCCATCCTAGTCTGGAATCCATCCCTGAATAAAGACATTCTGGCTATCGAACGTGTACAACGTCGATTCACCAAAAGCACCCGTGGTCTATCCTCGTTACCCTACAAAGAAAGACTGAGAACTCTGAACTCCCAACACTACAATGTCGTCGTCGGATTATGGACCTTACAACCGTGTTCAAAATATGTAACCACCTTAAGGCTACTCCAAGTGATCCTAATTCCTTCTTCACCTTTAGTGTTTCCCGAACCCGTGGACATAACAACAAAATTTTCCGCCACCCAACAAATCTGAATTGTCGCCTATCCTCCTTTTCCCACCGCATCATAGATGACTGGAACCGCCTCCCGACGATATTGTGAACAGTGAAACGGTGAAACAGTTTAAACGAAAGCTTTTTATGTTTTATTGCTTCTAATTGTTCCCTCCTGAATGTATTTCCTGTGTTGCCTTGGTGCTCATTGCACTTATTGGTGTACTAAATAAATAAATAAATACATTCATGCCGTCCCTGAACGTAACCAGAATGATTTAAGAATATGATTTCCTATGAAATTGTAAGCAAAGAGCCTTGCGGTTAAATGGAATGATGTTGTCGTATAGATTTATTATGCATTAGCCTCTACACATGGTTACTATACTCATTGTATATCATAAAATATATGTACCGGAGTTTTCCACTTAATATACCCGGGTATATTAAGGGGAAATTAATGCCAGTTAATATACCCGGCTATTATTAACTAGCGCCAAACTTTCATTATGTCCTTGTAACATTCAACATAGTTGATGGATTTCGTCGGGAGGTTCATAATATGAGAAAAACAATAATTTGTCGTTAGTCTCTCCCCAATACTTTTTTCCAATATGCGAGTGTTTTGAATAAAAAGGCAGATGTTATGCGCCAACATGTCATGGCGCATAACATCTGCCTTTTTATTCAAAACACTCGCATGTTGGAAAAAAAGTATTGGGGAGAGACTAACGACAAATTATTGTTTTTCTCGTAACATTCAACAATTTTCTTGGAAATAGCACTTCTGCTGATTTTTGTACAATGAGTCATCTTTATGTCTCATGTGACACCGGAAGAAGATTAGGCGAAGTAGTCTAATTACCTGCTTATAAGGGTTTTCAAAATTCCGACTTTTTCTGATCCCGGGATTAGCAAGCTTAATTCATTTACCGATAGTATGCTTAGGATAGCGTAGGCTGAACAATATTAGGCGTTGTTTTCAATTCTTTGACGAGCATTTTGAACTATATACTATACAATACAACTGATGACATCAGATAGACATGTGCGTTTATGTCCATGAATTAATAATAAATTATCTTTTCACATGCAGTCATAGACATTAAAACCTGGGATGAGATTTTCAAATCGAAATGCAAATACCGCGATTTTTCCGACGTCTGGTAAAAGCCCGATATTGTACAATAATTCCTTCAAAAAATCTTTAGATATTAGTACGCCTTTATGTATAGCGCTCTCTCCTTCCTTCTGTCGACTGCCTGATATAAATTAATTGGTTGATATAGACAATAGGCATATTATTGTATGCAGCTCTGTATGGGAGTATAGCTCTGTCTCGAGTTAGCAAGTGCCTATTGTTAAGCTGATCGTAGGAAGCATACTCTATGGTGGGAAGTCTATATTTAGTTATTGCATCGCGTTAACATTCACGTTTCACGCATTGCATTTGTTACTCCATGTTCCTTGTCCATAGACTTGTTACTCCATCTTCATGCAGCTCCTAACTGCACAAAGAACAGATGTTACCTAATACCGGGATTCAGAATCATGTAAAAATGCGATAATCACGGGATACACGTGTGTGAAGTTAGCCGTACCATATCCGCACCACATCGAAAATCGCCTGTGCCACTCTCGAAAACAACATTTACACATAATTTTGGAGAGTGCCAGCTTGTGCCACCACTCATTTTTCAAAATAATACAGCAGTTTGCGAGAAATCGTCGATCAAAAGTTCGAGGTGGCACGGATGTGAAGTTAGCCGGACCAAATAACAGAAAAAATCTTAAATCGCATCTTTATGAATTTTCAACCACATGGACGTCTAAAATAACACGTCTAAAGCATGTGCCACCCACTACTTCGCCAAAATTCACAATAGCAACTGAGAAAATGGACAAAATGACCTCAAAGTGGTACGGATGTGAAGTTAGCCGTACCACTTGTGAAAATCGCGTGTGCCACTCGCATCAACCCACCGAATACACTTGCTGAGAGTGTGCCAGCTTGTGCCACCCCTCAGACAGCCCCAACTCTCCGTAGAATCCGCAGAAATTCGGATTTCCCTCCGCAGCCGCAACCACAGCCCATCCGTACAACTTGTGAAAATCGCGTGTGCCACTCGCATCAACCCACCGAATGCACTTATTGGGAGTGTGTCAGCTTGTGCCACCCCTCAGACAGCCCCAACTCTCCATAGAATCCGCAGAAGTGAAATTGTTAACCCTTTCCTACCTGAGGACGTGTACTACACATCTTTTGACATTGGCGCAAAAGACGATTGCTTTTTGCGGAGGATGACAAGGATGACGGAAACGTGTACTACACGTCTTCAATGTTATTACTATTGAACGATAGCTTACTCAAGTGAACTGTGTTAACTGACGGCAACTTACTTGTCCATCTAATTGACTTTATCGAGCAATTTCTGATCAGTCGCACATAATTTTCTCGTCTGTGTCATCGAGACAAATTTTCAAAATGCTTCTATGAATTTACGATCAATCGTTGTTTCTAGGAGTAATGAGAACACTATCATGAGTGGCAGTTGGAAACGTTTTTTTCTGACAAGCCTCACATTTATAAACCCTTTAAACTTTTTATGTAGAACAAATGTGTTTACGATTAGCAATGTTGCATGATCATGACTTAATTTTTAATTGTGGGGCAGATGAAAATGATTTTAAAAAAGAACAGAAATGTAGACTTAAATTCTAAAATACTTTATGAATGAAATTGACTTAGCCTAATATAATTGACGTAAATTTTCATTCATCATTCTTCGCGATAAAAATTAAGATAACTATGAACGACATAGACTCTCAATTCCATTTTCACCAAACATCCGCAAATTAATAGTGTTGTCTTCAGTTTTAAAGTGGGCGTATATGTAGGCATATTCGTTCTCAAATTGAAGGTTGGAACACTATATAAAGACATGGGACTATTACCTTTTATAAACGTAATACTGAGGACCAAAAAGAATTGAAACTAAGATTTGTGCGCATCTTCCACATTGCAGACGCAATGCACTAGTATTGCAGTTACACATTCTCGGAATAGAACAAATCCAGATAGATACAAACCCAGTTCTACACATCAAAAATATAAAAAACTTTATATCATCAGATTTGTCTGAACTTACTGAATTAAAAAATCGGCAAAGTAACCCACGAACGGCTAAAGGAAAATATCAATGACAAAAGAACGTGCTGTACACGTCCTCGACTGATACAACAATGAAAATATCGACGTGATTTACACGTTCCCGTCATATTGAACAAATGCATTATCGCAAAAGACGGCAGCTGATGTTTAAAGTTTTGGACGTGTAGTACACGTCTCCGTCATTTCCCAGAAACCCTGCCGACGTCAAGGGGTTAAAGTTGAAGATAAGAAGCAAAGTGATTGCATCTCTACCCAAAGGAGATCAGCTTTGATCCTGATATGCAGTGTGCTGCTGCAGACTGCAACAGTGCTGCTATCACGTGAGCGTGGACGCCTTTCATGGGGGTTGTGAATGAGTTATGTCAGAGGCAGTTTGTTGAGAAAAGTGACGTTTGCTAGAACAGAAGCATGAGTTCAATTTGATTATCTTTGGGGATCCTGAGGGTGGTATGCCCTCTTATGTTGCAGTTGAATTGGAATTTTACAGTCATCATGACAATGGTAGTGTTACTGTAAAAGCTCTTTCCGTTGATAAGTTGTGTGCCCCTATTCAGTCTAAGATTATGATATCCGAAGTTCGTACTATGAAACCGTTGTCTAATTTACTGCTCGCGGACATATTCGAGTGTGCCGAAAAACCGATCGATATTATCATGGACCGATCATATGCACGATGTTTTACTCGACCACAGAATTAGAATGACAGACGGGTTAGTAGCTGACAATTCTGTATTTGAATGGGAAGTGCATGGACCTATCGGTGAGGCTACGACAGAAAAAGGCCTACGACAAGTTCAGATGAATTTGAATATAAATCATTGACCTCACGACAACGAAGTCTTATTGAAGTCATTTTGAGAGTTTGAACAAATGGTAATCGATAAAAGCGAGATGAGCACTTCTGCCGAAATGAATAACTCAATAATCAACGAATTCACAAACTCAGTGCACCGAATGCAAAATGAAAGAAACGAAGTAGAATGGCCCTGGATCTACCAGGTGACAGTCGAAAGAAACGACGCAAAGGAAGTCGCAAACTAACGTTCGCAAAGTTTAAGCAAAAGGTTGAAAACACAACACGATTCGTAAAAGGAATGTGAAAAAGTCATTAAGGATTATCACTATCAGCAATTTTTGGGTTTTGGCCATCGATCGGCAGAATAGATTAAATATAAGTGAGAAAAATCAACTTTTCTCGACCGAAAATGTATTAAAATAAGTTTTTACAGCTTGCTGCGCAACGCTTCGCTACCGATTCGGCTGGCGCAATATAAATGAATGTCTACTGAACACGTACACGTACATTCAGAGAGGGATTTCGTGATTTGATCTCAAAAAGTTCCAGCTACCTACGCTCAGTGAGGTTAGCTGCATTTTTGTGAAGGATCGTCAAAGATGTCATGGATATGTCTGGGTTAGTTCTATGATCATTAATAATGTGTTGATAAAACAATGAAGATTCTACCATTAAATGTTCACGAAGCCTGGAACGAATAGCTCTCATTGTTTCATCAATGTAGGTGGCCTGCGAGCACGAAGGATAAATGCAACAGCGAAGAAAGTACACGCAACCTTTCCAAGTGCAGCTCACTCGCCCATCTGCGCAACCACGTCAGTAGACGCAATTAACTTTATTGCACTCATTTTCGTCCTTAGCACATAGAATTCGATGCAAGGGTCGAGCGGTGAAGTTGACAGCCAGTTATCTATGAAGACCAGTACGTTTCAAGCTACTTCTTATTTCCCTAGTGTCTCTTTCACTATGAAACGGTAGTGTGAGAAATATCTTCGGGTCATCATTTATCCGTCTATTTCTAGCTAGAGAGCTTTTGACAGCTTTTATAAATCGAACAGGGTAGCCATTCGCAAGATATCGCTCCGTCACTAGCTATATTCATACCCTCTTCAATTCTGATAGAGTCAGAACCCTTCGTAATAGCACGCTCTGCATATCATTTCGTAGAACATTACGAAACAGAGAACGAGGATGGCATGATTCCCATGGAATGACATATGCCGATCTTGCAGATTTAGAAAACACAGTATACGAGAAAATTGAACCATCAATCGAAACAAGAATGTCGAGATACGGTTAAGTGCCAGCACTAGGAGATGCCAAAGTGGAAGCAATATTTGGTCGTAAATCGTTGGATAGTGCCAACAAACCATCAGCGTTGACATCACGGTAAACAGCAAAGATGTCATCGATATACCTCTTCCATAAGATAACTTTGCCAGCCAATTGTGTTAAGATCTCATCTTCAATCATGTGCATGAAAATAATAGCCACAGCACAAGAAACATTGTTGCCCATTTGAATCCCTATCACCTGCTTGAAAAATTTATTATTTATTTGAACTGTGTTCGATGTTAGAGCAAGGCGTTGTAGAGCTTTGAAATCTTGCTCTGTTATCTCACGAAAGTCGGAGTCTCTCTTGTGTAACTCGAAGAAGAAGCTACTCACAGTACTAATAGCTCCTGGAAACATACTATCTTCGATGGGGATAGATCCAAAGAGGTTTACTATGTCTGAAGAAGCAAACTCACAACCATCAGAAAGACGAAGTTGCTTCAGCGGTTCGATGAATGTTCAGTAGATTTCACGTGAGCAAGAACATGAAGATCAATTAAGTGCTTCAAGATTCTCGATAAGACCCTTGAAAGTTGAGAACTGCAATTGGTCTTAACAACGATGTCTTATTGCACGCCATTCGGAGAGAGACTGGTCACCTTAGTTTTTTCAAACTTTGCAAGAAGGATCGTCTCATCCCTAATGGTTTACGTTGCCGCAATGTTTTGTCCAATACTTTTCCATGCGTAGCCTGCAAGGTGAACACTTACCAATCAAGCATTCAATGCAATTTTTGACTTTGCTTATTCAGAAGTTTTATGGGATATTGGAGTTTCTGAGCAATACTGGTATAAATGGCCCTTTATCTTCTATTGACTGTCTAAATCTCAACCTTGTAAGGCTAGAGTTAATTCACATTAAGGTGAGCAAACTCACCTCCCTGAAATTGGTAAATTTGCCTACCGGAAATCACCCAAATGTCCACGCATTTTCTAACTTATCTGATATACTTTTCTGCGGATTCTACGGAGAGTTGGGGCTGTCTGAGGGGTGGCACAAGCTGGCACACTCTCAGCAAATGTATTCGGTGGGTTGATGCGAGTGGCACACGCGATTTTCACAAGTGGTACGGCTAACTTCACATCCGTACCACTTTGAGGTCATTTTGTCCATTTTCTCAGTTGCTATTGTGAATTTTGGCGAAGTAGTGGGTGGCACATGCTTTAGACGTGTTATTTTAGACGTCCATGTGGTTGAAAATTCATAAAGATGCGATTTAAGATTTTTTCTGTTATTTGGTCCGGCTAACTTCACATCCGTGCCACCTCGAACTTTTGATCGACGATTTCTCGCAAACTGCTGTATTATTTTGAAAAATGAGTGGTGGCACAAGCTGGCACTCTCCAAAATTATGTGTAAATGTTGTTTTCGAGAGTGGCACAGGCGATTTTCGATGTGGTGCGGATATTGGTACGGCTAACTTCACACACGTACGGGATACCGGCTTTGAAAACCCTACTGTATACCTAAGAACTGTTATTCAGATTTTATTCATATGTGAGATTGAAACTAAACTCTAATTAAGACAAAGTCACAATATGAATGTCATTTATAACTATTATGATGGTATAAAATGGGGAATACCTTAATAAACATCTGAATAAAATCTAAGTATAAACCATTATATAAACTACAATTGACGAATTTTATCCTATATATCAAATATGCTTATTTTTCTGGTGTTTCCACTTAATATACCCGGGTATATTAACCTGATTCAAATGTATTCTGGAATTTCGTCATTTTCCAGTTAATACACCGGGTATCTTAAGTGGAAAACTCCGGTACATAATACTGTGTAAGCATCATAAATTTATGCTTTGCATGTTATATTCATGATATATTTTTCTCTTATCTTATTAAGCCAATTCTGGTCCAATGTATGTCTCTGACATGCCAGTTGCTAGCGGTTTCTAACTAGACAAATTCAGTCTTTGTTAATGCCTATCATTTGAAAAGTACCTGTATTTTAATATTCTAAAAGAGTGAATTTACTGTTCGATGACAAAAACATAGAACCTCTATTCCTCTAACTTTTTAGACTCACTCTTTTTTTTGCTGAAGTCATAAATTTGAGATTAAAATATAAGGCTAATATGGGAATGATCGACTTGAAAGGTTCACTAAGCGCCAGATTTTGACATTACTATCTGAGATATCAGATTCTGATATTTTTATGACCAGCCTAAATCCAAACACAAGCAGAGAAGCTTATTAAATGTGAACCGCTCCCGAATTCGGTTAGGATTCGCACTTTCTAATCAACTAAGACTGTTCCAGGGTTGTTGCAGGGACACTTAGCTAGAGGTCATTCAAGAAGGGGGAGGGAAGGGTTTTAGAAATGATTAGGTGTGGGCGATTGCAAGGGGGTTGAGGTAGCGATTACTTAATCGCTGGGATAATAAATGGCGGACAACCATCGGAAGGACCCCCTCATTAAAAAACGTACTCCGATATCAAAAATCTTTATTAGTATTACACAGGGAAGGTCTCAGACATATGACTGAGGAATGTTTCGCGCAGAATCCCACGCTGTTGTAGATAAGGTATGACATCATCCGGTTCAATTGTCGATAGAAATTCATGTAGCGGAGTCATAGCCGTAGCACGCCGTTGACTATTTAGGGATCGTTCACAATTGACGTCAACCAATTTTTCGATGTCTTTGACCCTTCTGGTTGTCAACCTTTGTCAATTTTTAACACCCCTCCCCCCGTTGACGTCAACCCTAGCAATGTAATAGCTTATCTATCGTGTCTGATTCATTGCTACTATTTTCTATATTTTCGGAATACGTTCGCTAATTTCTATTTGTTACTTCGATAATTTTATTACTTGATTTCTGAATACCTATCCTTTAGTAATATGTATTTTATTAATTGGGTGTGTTAATAGTCCTAAGCCAATAAAGACGACAAGCTTTTTAATCATTTATATAGTCTACCTGTAAATGTATGCACATGCCCTACGGTCTACACCAATGTGCGAATGATGATTTTTCCTGATGATGTATAAAATAGTATTTCAGTCTAGAAGTATACCGATTAATCGGCCGATTACTGACACTGCAGAGTGATAATCAGTAATCGGCCGATTGTTTGCCGATTAGTGGACTTTTGAAGATTTTGTTGGTTTGCACTCAAATTTGGTGACTGATCGGAAGACACAATTTCTAATATTTAGATGAACTTCACTTCACTCTACATGCACATTGTGCATCGAACCACTAATCTAAATTCAAATGACTTCAGTAGTAAGCAAAACTCCACTTCTGGACCGCGCAAGATGGCCGCCATCGCTGCGTCCCCCCCCTCTGGCACGGCAGAGTGTCGTGGTCGGCCGCCGTGGTGCTTCGTGTCTGAGTCCCCCCCCCTCTGGAACGACAGAGGTTGTGGTCTGTCGTGGTGTGCCGGCCAGGTGGGTTCCCGTTCACAACATGTTCGCTGACTCCCCCCCTCTGCAACGACAGAGTGTGAGACTCGGGTGAGTTGGTCCGACCGCCTGGTTGACTTGGGCGACCGTCCAGGTTGACGTGGGCGACCGTCTAGGTTGACGTGGGCGACCGTCTAGGTTGACGTGGGCGACCGTCTAGGTTGACGTGGGCGACCGCCTAGGTTGTCTTGGATGGTGAAACGGTGGCCAGATTCGGATTCAGCGTCAAATTCTGCATCTGTGATGTGATTTCCAGCTCAATCGGCGAGAAAAACTGTTTCTTCAAAATTTTGGCAGAGTTAAAATGTGGGACGTTTTGGTGTGTAGGGCCCAAACGAAGCCTCGGATGAGAAAACGGAGGCCAGATTCGGATTCAGCGTGAAATTCTGCATCGGTAGGGTGAGTTTCAAGTCAATCGGAGAGAAAAAATTTTTCGCTGACGTCCCCCCCCCTCTGGACAGCTTGCTTCGATTTTGGCTTCCAGTGGACGGATTTTGTCGTGCGATAGCTCGTTTGAAAGCTAAGAGTGAGACAAATTCAGTGAAAGAATTGGCTTGTTCCTATCTGTCTTCGTTTAGATGTGAGACGCCATTTAAGATTTTGGGACATTGGCGAAAAACGACAGAGTTAGAATTTGGGACGTTTTGGGCTCTAGCTTCAAAACGAAGCATCGGATTGGAAAACGGATTTCAGATTTGGAATCAGCGTGAAATTCTCTATCTGTATGGTGAGTTTCAAGTCAATCGGAGAGAAAAAATTTTCAACATTTTTCGAAAAACGACAGAGTTAGAATTTTTGCGATGGCTGCCTACTGTAGAGCCAAAACGAAGCATCGGATGGGAAAACGGAGGCCAGATTCGGATTCAGCGTCAAATTCTACATGGAAATGGTGTATTTCCAGCTCAATCGGAGAGAAAACATTTTCACTGACGTCCCCCCCCCTCTGGACAGCTTGCTTCCAGTGGACGGATTTTGTCGTGCGATAGCTCGTTTGAAAGCTAAGAGTGAGACAAATTCAGTTAAAGAATCGGCTTGTTCCTATCTGTCTTCGTTCAAAAGTTAGAGCGGTTACAAGATTTTAGGTCGGAGCTCGCTTACCTGAAAAAATCCTAAGTTTCAGAGTGACTTTGTGTGGGTAAAATTTTGAAAATTTTCCAAAGTGTAGAATTTCGACCTGGGACCGTCACCAAAACATTTTTCATCAAATTTTGAAATTTCACTGACGTCCCCCCCCCCTCTGGACAGCTTGCTTCGATTTTGGCTTCCAGTGGACGGATTTTGTCGTGCGATAGCTCGTTTGAAAGCTAAGAGTGAGACAAATTCAGTGAAAGAATCGGCTTGTTCCTATCTGTCTTCGTTTAGATGTGAGACACCATTTAAGATTTTGGGACATTGGTGAAAAACGACAGAGTTAGAATTTGGGACGTTTTGGGCTCTAGCTTCAAAACGAAGCATCGGATTGGAAAACGGATTTCAGATTTGGAATCAGCGTGAAATTCTTTATCTGTATGGTGAGTTTCATGTCAATCGGAGAGTTTCAAGTCAATCGGCGAGAAAAATTTTCAACATTTTTCGAAAAAACGACAGAGTTAGAATTTGGGACGTTTTGGGCTGTAGCTTCCAAACGAAGCATCGGATTGGAAAACGGATTTCAGATTTGGAATCAGCGTGAAATTCTCTATCTGTATGGTGAGTTTCAAGTCAATCGGAGAGAAAAAATTTTCAACATTTTTCGAAAAAACGACAGAGTTAGAATTTTTGCGATGGCTGCCTACTGTAGAGCCAAAACGAAGCATTGGATGGGAAAACGGAGGTCAGATTCGGATTCAGCGTCAAATTCTACATGGAAATGGTGTATTTCCAGCTCAATCGGAGAGAAAAAATTTTCACTGACGTCCCCCCCCTAGACAGCTTGCTTCCAGTGGACGGATTTTGTCGTGCGATAGCTCGTTTGAAAGCTAAGAGTGAGACAAATTCAGTGAAAGAATCGGCTTGTTCCTATCTGTCTTCGTTCAAAAGTTAGAGCGGTTACAAGATTTTAGGTCGGAGCTCGCTTACCTGAAAAAATCCTAAGTTTCAGAGTGACTTTGTATGGGTAAAATTTTGAAAATTTTCCAAAGTGTGGAATTTCGACCTGGGACCGTCACCAAAACATTTTTCATCAAATTTTGCAATTTCACTGACGTCCCCCCCCTCTGGACAGCTTGCTTCGATTTTGGCTTCCAGTGGACGGATTTTGTCGTGCGATAGCTCGTTTGAAAGCTAAGAGTGAGACAAATTCAGTGAAAGAATCGGCTTGTTCCTATCTGTCTTCGTTTAGATGTGAGACACCATTTAAGATTTTGGGACATTGGTGAAAAACGACAGAGTTAGAATTTGGGACGTTTTGGGCTCTAGCTTCAAAACGAAGCATCGGATTGGAAAACGGATTTCAGATTTGGAATCAGCGTGAAATTCTCTATCTGTATGGTGAGTTTCAAGTCAATCGGAGAGAAAAAATTTTCAACATTTTTCGAAAAAACGACAGAGTTAGAATTTTTGCGATGGCTGCCTACTGTAGAGCCAAAACGAAGCATCGGATGGGAAAACGGAGGTCAGATTCGGATTCAGCGTCAAATTCTACATGGAAATGGTGTATTTCCAGCTCAATCGGAGAGAAAAAATTTTCACTGACGTCCCCCCCCTCTGGACAGCTTGCTTCGATTTTGGCTTCCAGTGGACGGATTTTGTCGTGCGATAGCTCGTTTGAAAGCTAAGAGTGAGACAAATTCAGTGAAAGAATCGGCTTGTTCCTATCTGTCTTCGTTCAAAAGTTAGAGCGGTTACAAGATTTTAGGTCGGAGCTCGCTTACCTGAAAAAATCCTAAGTTTCAGAGTGACTTTGTGTGGGTAAAATTTTGAAAATTTTCCAAAGTGTAGAATTTCGACCTGGGACCGTCACCAAAACATTTTTCATCAAATTTTGAAATTTCACTGACGTCCCCCCCCCTCTGGACAGCTTGCTTCGATTTTGGCTTCCAGTGGACGGATTTTGTCGTGCCATAGCTCGTTTGAAAGCTAAGAGTGAGACAAATTCAGTGAAAGAATCGGCTTGTTCCTATATGTCTTCGTTTAGATGTGAGACACCATTTAAGATTTTGGGACATTGGTGAAAAACGACAGAGTTAGAATTTGGGACGTTTTGGGCTCTAGCTTCAAAACGAAGCATCGGATTGGAAAACGGATTTCAGATTTGGAATCAGCGTGAAATTCTTTATCTGTATGGTGAGTTTCATGTCAATCGGAGAGTTTCAAGTCAATCGGCGAGAAAAATTTTCAACATTTTTCGAAAAAACGACAGAGTTAGAATTTTTGCGATGGCTGCCTACTGTAGAGCCAAAACGAAGCATCGGATGGGAAAACGGAGGTCAGATTCGGATTCAGCGTCAAATTCTACATGGAAATGGTGTATTTCCAGCTCAATCGGAGAGAAAAAATTTTCACTGACGTCCCCCCCCTAGACAGCTTGCTTCCAGTGGACGGATTTTGTCGTGCGATAGCTCGTTTGAAAGCTAAGAGTGAGACAAATTCAGTTAAAGAATCGGCTTGTTCCTATCTGTCTTCGTTCAAAAGTTAGAGCGGTTACAAGATTTTAGGTCGGAGCTCGCTTACCTGAAAAAATCCTAAGTGTCAGAGTGACTTTGTATGGGTAAAATTTTGAAAATTTTCCAAAGTGTAGAATTTCGACCTGGGACCGTCACCAAAACATTTTTCATCAAATTTTGAAATTTCACTGACGTCCCCCCCCCTCTGGACAGCTTGCTTCGATTTTGGCTTCCAGTGGACGGATTTTGTCGTGCCATAGCTCGTTTGAAAGCTAAGAGTGAGACAAATTCAGTGAAAGAATCGGCTTGTTCCTATATGTCTTCGTTTAGATGTGAGACACCATTTAAGATTTTGGGACATTGGTGAAAAACGACAGAGTTAGAATTTGGGACGTTTTGGGCTCTAGCTTCAAAACGAAGCATCGGATTGGAAAACGGATTTCAGATTTGGAATCAGCGTGAAATTCTTTATCTGTATGGTGAGTTTCATGTCAATCGGAGAGTTTCAAGTCAATCGGAGAGAAAAATTTTCAACATTTTTCGAAAAAACGACAGAGTTAGAATTTTTGCGATGGCTGCCTACTGTAGAGCCAAAACGAAGCATCGGATGGGAAAACGGAGGTCAGATTCGGATTCAGCGTCAAATTCTACATGGAAATGGTGTATTTCCAGCTCAATCGGAGAGAAAAAATTTTCACTGACGTCCCCCCCCTCTAGACAGCTTGCTTCGATTTTGGCTTCCAGTGGACGGATTTTGTCGTGCGATAGCTCGTTTGAAAGCTAAGAGTGAGACAAATTCAGTGAAAGAATCGGCTTGTTCCTATCTGTCTTCGTTCAAAAGTTAGAGCGGTTACAAGATTTTAGGTCGGAGCTCGCTTACCTGAAAAAATCCTAAGTTTCAGAGTGACTTTGTGTGGGTAAAATTTTGAAAATTTTCCAAAGTGTAGAATTTCGACCTGGGACCGTCACCAAAACATTTTTCATCAAATTTTGCAATTTCACTGACGTCCCCCCCCCTCTGGACAGCTTGCTTCGATTTTGGCTTCCAGTGGACGGATTTTGTCGTGCGATAGCTCGTTTGAAAGCTAAGAGTGAGACAAATTCAGTGAAAGAATCGGCTTGTTCCTATCTGTCTTCGTTTAGATGTGAGACACCATTTAAGATTTTGGGACATTGGTGAAAAACGACAGAGTTAGAATTTGGGACGTTTTGGGCTCTAGCTTCAAAACGAAGCATCGGATTGGAAAACGGATTTCAGATTTGGAATCAGCGTGAAATTCTTTATCTGTATGGTGAGTTTCAAGTCAATCGGCGAGAAAAATTTTCAACATTTTTCGAAAAAACGACAGAGTTAGAATTTTTGCGATGGCTGCCTACTGTAGAGCCAAAACGAAGCATCGGATGGGAAAACGGAGGTCAGATTCGGATTCAGCGTCAAATTCTACATGGAAATGGTGTATTTCCAGCTCAATCGGAGAGAAAAAATTTTCACTGACGTCCCCCCCCCTAGACAGCTTGCTTCCAGTGGACGGATTTTGTCGTGCGATAGCTCGTTTGAAAGCTAAGAGTGAGACAAATTCAGTTAAAGAATCGGCTTGTTCCTATCTGTCTTCGTTCAAAAGTTAGAGCGGTTACAAGATTTTAGGTCGGAGCTCGCTTACCTGAAAAAATCCTAAGTGTCAGAGTGACTTTGTATGGGTAAAATTTTGAAAATTTTCCAAAGTGTAGAATTTCGACCTGGGACCGTCACCAAAACATTTTTCATCAAATTTTGAAATTTCACTGACGTCCCCCCCCCTCTGGACAGCTTGCTTCGATTTTGGCTTCCAGTGGACGGATTTTGTCGTGCGATAGCTCGTTTGAAAGCTAAGAGTGAGACAAATTCAGTGAAAGAATCGGCTTGTTCCTATCTGTCTTCGTTTAGATGTGAGACACCATTTAAGATTTTGGGACATTGGTGAAAAACGACAGAGTTAGAATTTGGGACGTTTTGGGCTCTAGCTTCAAAACGAAGCATCGGATTGGAAAACGGATTTCAGATTTGGAATCAGCGTGAAATTCTTTATCTGTATGGTGAGTTTCATGTCAATCGGAGAGTTTCAAGTCAATCGGCGAGAAAAATTTTCAACATTTTTCGAAAAAACGACAGAGTTAGAATTTTTGCGATGGCTGCCTACTGTAGAGCCAAAACGAAGCATCGGATGGGAAAACGGAGGTCAGATTCGGATTCAGCGTCAAATTCTACATGGAAATGGTGTATTTCCAGCTCAATCGGAGAGAAAAAATTTTCACTGACGTCCCCCCCCCTAGACAGCTTGCTTCCAGTGGACGGATTTTGTCGTGCGATAGCTCGTTTGAAAGCTAAGAGTGAGACAAATTCAGTTAAAGAATCGGCTTGTTCCTATCTGTCTTCGTTCAAAAGTTAGAGCGGTTACAAGATTTTAGGTCGGAGCTCGCTTACCTGAAAAAATCCTAAGTGTCAGAGTGACTTTGTGTGGGTAAAATTTTGAAAATTTTCCAAAGTGTAGAATTTCGACCTGGGACCGTCACCAAAACATTTTTCATCAAATTTTGCAATTTCACTGACGTCCCCCCCCTCTGGACAGCTTGCTTCGATTTTGGCTTCCAGTGGACGGATTTTGTCGTGCGATAGCTCGTTTGAAAGCTAAGAGTGAGACAAATTCAGTGAAAGAATCGGCTTGTTCCTATCTGTCTTCGTTTAGATGTGAGACACCATTTAAGATTTTGGGACATTGGTGAAAAACGACAGAGTTAGAATTTGGGACGTTTTGGGCTCTAGCTTCAAAACGAAGCATCGGATTGGAAAACGGATTTCAGATTTGGAATCAGCGTGAAATTCTTTATCTGTATGGTGAGTTTCATGTCAATCGGAGAGTTTCAAGTCAATCGGCGAGAAAAAATTTTCAACATTTTTCGAAAAAACGACAGAGTTAGAATTTTTGCGATGGCTGCCTACTGTAGAGCCAAAACGAAGCATCGGATGGGAAAACGGAGGTCAGATTCGGATTCAGCGTCAAATTCTACATGGAAATGGTGTATTTCCAGCTCAATCGGAGAGAAAAAATTTTCACTGACGTCCCCCCCCTAGACAGCTTGCTTCCAGTGGACGGATTTTGTCGTGCGATAGCTCGTTTGAAAGCTAAGAGTGAGACAAATTCAGTTAAAGAATCGGCTTGTTCCTATCTGTCTTCGTTCAAAAGTTAGAGCGGTTACAAGATTTTAGGTCGGAGCTCGCTTACCTGAAAAAATCCTAAGTTTCAGAGTGACTTTGTGTGGGTAAAATTTTGAAAATTTTCCAAAGTGTAGAATTTCGACCTGGGACCGTCACCAAAACATTTTTCATCAAATTTTGCAATTTCACTGACGTCCCCCCCCCTCTGGACAGCTTGCTTCGATTTTGGCTTCCAGTGGACGGATTTTGTCGTGCGATAGCTCGTTTGAAAGCTAAGAGTGAGACAAATTCAGTGAAAGAATCGGCTTGTTCCTATCTGTCTTCGTTTAGATGTGAGACACCATTTAAGATTTTGGGACATTGGTGAAAAACGACAGAGTTAGAATTTGGGACGTTTTGGGCTCTAGCTTCAAAACGAAGCATCGGATTGGAAAACGGATTTCAGATTTGGAATCAGCGTGAAATTCTCTATCTGTATGGTGAGTTTCAAGTCAATCGGAGAGTTTTAAGGTCAATCGGCGAGAAAAATTTTCAACATTTTTCGGAAAAACGACAGAGTTAGAATTTTTGCGATGGCTGCCTACTGTAGAGCCAAAACGAAGCATCGGATGGGAAAACGGAGGTCAGATTCGGATTCAGCGTCAAATTCTACATGGAAATGGTGTATTTCCAGCTCAATCGGAGAGAAAAAATTTTCACTGACGTCCCCCCCCTGGACAGCTTGCTTCGATTTTGGCTTCCAGTGGACGGATTTTGTCGTGCGATAGCTCGTTTGAAAGCTAAGAGTGAGACAAATTCAGTTAAAGAATCGGCTTGTTCCTATCTGTCTTCGTTCAAAAGTTAGAGCGGTTACAAGATTTTAGGTCGGAGCTCGCTTACCTGAAAAAATCCTAAGTGTCAGAGTGACTTTGTGTGGGTAAAATTTTGAAAATTTTCCAAAGTGTGGAATTTCGACCTGGGACCGTCACCAAAACATTTTTCATCAAATTTTGTAATTTCACTGACGTCCCCCCCCCTCTGGACAGCTTGCTTCGATTTTGGCTTCCAGTGGACGGATTTTGTCGTGCGATAGCTCGTTTGAAAGCTAAGAGTGAGACAAATTCAGTGAAAGAATCGGCTTGTTCCTATCTGTCTTCGTTTAGATGTGAGACACCATTTAAGATTTTGGGACATTGGTGAAAAAACGACAGAGTTAGAATTTGGGACGTTTTGGGCTCTAGCTTCAAAACGAAGCATCGGATTGGAAAACGGATTTCAGATTTGGAATCAGCGTGAAATTCTTTATCTGTATGGTGAGTTTCATGTCAATCGGAGAGTTTCAAGTCAATCGGCGAGAAAAATTTTCAACATTTTTCGAAAAAACGACAGAGTTAGAATTTGGGACGTTTTGGGCTCTAGCTTCAAAACGAAGCATCGGATTGGAAAACGGATTTCAGATTTGGAATCAGCGTGAAATTCTCTATCTGTATGGTGAGTTTCAAGTCAATCGGAGAGAAAAAATTTTCAACATTTTTCGAAAAAACGACAGAGTTAGAATTTTTGCGATGGCTGCCTACTGTAGAGCCAAAACGAAGCATCGGATGGGAAAACGGAGGCCAGATTCGGATTCAGCGTCAAATTCTACATGGAAATGGTGTATTTCCAGCTCAATCGGAGAGAAAAAATTTTCACTGACGTCCCCCCCCCTAGACAGCTTGCTTCCAGTGGACGGATTTTGTCGTGCGATAGCTCGTTTGAAAGCTAAGAGTGAGACAAATTCAGTTAAAGAATCGGCTTGTTCCTATCTGTCTTCGTTCAAAAGTTAGAGCGGTTACAAGATTTTAGGTCGGAGCTCGCTTACCTGAAAAAATCCTAAGTGTCAGAGTGACTTTGTATGGGTAAAATTTTGAAAATTTTCCAAAGTGTGGAATTTCGACCTGGGACCGTCACCAAAACATTTTTCATCAAATTTTGCAATTTCACTGACGTCCCCCCCCCTCTGGACAGCTTGCTTCGATTTTGGCTTCCAGTGGACGGATTTTGTCGTGCGATAGCTCGTTTGAAAGCTAAGAGTGAGACAAATTCAGTGAAAGAATCGGCTTGTTCCTATCTGTCTTCGTTTAGATGTGAGACACCATTTAAGATTTTGGGACATTGGTGAAAAACGACAGAGTTAGAATTTGGGACGTTTTGGGCTCTAGCTTCAAAACGAAGCATCGGATTGGAAAACGGATTTCAGATTTGGAATCAGCGTGAAATTCTCTATCTGTATGGTGAGTTTCAAGTCAATCGGAGAGAAAAATTTTCAACATTTTTCGAAAAAACGACAGAGTTAGAATTTTTGCGATGGCTGCCTACTGTAGAGCCAAAACGAAGCATCGGATGGGAAAACGGAGGTCAGATTCGGATTCAGCGTCAAATTCTACATGGAAATGGTGTATTTCCAGCTCAATCGGAGAGAAAAAATTTTCACTGACGTCCCCCCCCTCTGGACAGCTTGCTTCGATTTTGGCTTCCAGTGGACGGATTTTGTCGTGCGATAGCTCGTTTGAAAGCTAAGAGTGAGACAAATTCAGTGAAAGAATCGGCTTGTTCCTATCTGTCTTCGTTCAAAAGTTAGAGCGGTTACAAGATTTTAGGTCGGAGCTCGCTTACCTGAAAAAATCCTAAGTTTCAGAGTGACTTTGTATGGGTAAAATTTTGAAAATTTTCCAAAGTGTAGAATTTCGACCTGGGACCGTCACCAAAACATTTTTCATCAAATTTTGAAATTTCACTGACGTCCCCCCCCCCTCTGGACAGCTTGCTTCGATTTTGGCTTCCAGTGGACGGATTTTGTCGTGCGATAGCTCGTTTGAAAGCTAAGAGTGAGAAAAATTCAGTGAAAGAATCGGCTTGTTCCTATCTGTCTTCGTTTAGATGTGAGACACCATTTAAGATTTTGGGACATTGGTGAAAAACGACAGAGTTAGAATTTGGGACGTTTTGGGCTCTAGCTTCAAAACGAAGCATCGGATTGGAAAACGGATTTCAGATTTGGAATCAGCGTGAAATTCTTTATCTGTATGGTGAGTTTCATGTCAATCGGAGAGTTTCAAGTCAATCGGCGAGAAAAATTTTCAACATTTTTCGAAAAAACGACAGAGTTAGAATTTGGGACGTTTTGGTGTGTAGCGCCCAAACGAAGCATCGGATGGGAAAACGGAGGCCAGATTTGGATTCAGCGTGAAATTCTCTATCTGTATGGTGAGTTTCAAGTCAATCGGAGAGAAAAAATTTTCAACATTTTTCGAAAAAACGACAGAGTTAGAATTTTTGCGATGGCTGCCTACTGTAGAGCCAAAACGAAGCATCGGATGGGAAAACGGAGGTCAGATTCGGATTCAGCGTCAAATTCTACATGGAAATGGTGTATTTCCAGCTCAATCGGAGAGAAAAAATTTTCACTGACGTCCCCCCCCTAGACAGCTTGCTTCCAGTGGACGGATTTTGTCGTGCGATAGCTCGTTTGAAAGCTAAGAGTGAGACAAATTCAGTTAAAGAATCGGCTTGTTCCTATCTGTCTTCGTTCAAAAGTTAGAGCGGTTACAAGATTTTAGGTCGGAGCTCGCTTACCTGAAAAAATCCTAAGTTTCAGAGTGACTTTGTGTGGGTAAAATTTTGAAAATTTTCCAAAGTGTAGAATTTCGACCTGGGACCGTCACCAAAACATTTTTCATCAAATTTTGCAATTTCACTGACGTCCCCCCCCCTCTGGACAGCTTGCTTCGATTTTGGCTTCCAGTGGACGGATTTTGTCGTGCGATAGCTCGTTTGAAAGCTAAGAGTGAGACAAATTCAGTGAAAGAATCGGCTTGTTCCTATCTGTCTTCGTTTAGATGTGAGACACCATTTAAGATTTTGGGACATTGGTGAAAAACGACAGAGTTAGAATTTGGGACGTTTTGGGCTCTAGCTTCAAAACGAAGCATCGGATTGGAAAACGGATTTCAGATTTGGAATCAGCGTGAAATTCTTTATCTGTATTGTGAGTTTCATGTCAATCGGAGAGTTTCAAGTCAATCGGCGAGAAAAATTTTCAACATTTTACGGAAAAACGAGTTAGAATTTTTGCGATGGCTGCCTACTGTAGAGCCAAAACGAAGCATCGGATGGGAAAACGGAGGCCAGATTCGGATTCAGCGTCAAATTCTACATGGAAATGGTGTATTTCCAGCTCAATCGGAGCACTAGAACCGGAGATAGACTGGATTTTTAGTGTTTGGATGATGGGTATTACGTCATCAGCTGATCGCCACACACTATATAAGCTGGGAACCGACGGAGACTTGTCATTTAGAGGAGAACGATTGTCAGAGGTAGGTCGTCTCTCTGAGCTCCGATGATAGCTTCGGACATTCCAAATTCCAAGTTTCTGTAAGAAACCGACTTAGAAAATTTCATTGCTGATATCGGCTAAGCCGTCAGACTTAGAGGTTTGCCAGGAGATGGCCTTCGTCTCCAGGCCATAAAAGACTCCAAAACTTTAAAGGCTCGTAACTTTGCTTCTACAAGTCCGTTTGACTTGATTCAAAAAAGGTTCGGTCGCTATTGACCTGCCCTAAGTGATGGACTACTTATAAAATTTCATAAGTAGTGCTAAAAAGTTGAAAAATTTAAATTCACTAGTTTTGGAGGTTTTCTGGGGTTTTCGACCCTGCTGAAGTCAATGAAAGCATTTTTAATGATGTCTGAGCCAGTCTTCTCATGGTATAAGCGGCTTTTCACTGAAAGCGAGCAAGACATGGAGAGTTTTGCTGTAATATTCCACTGACAGGGTGTTCCTTCGGGACGGCGGACGATGCCGTAGTGATAAGTGTGGCAAGGGAATGTGTCATATTTAAGACCGTAACCGCTGGGACAACTCATGTCTCATGTTGGGCATTTGACACAGCTCTCAACGTAGCACTTTGAACGCCAATCGGTTGAGTCTTAGCTATCTTGTCATGGGTGGCCTCTAAACATCTCCATTGCAAAACGCTGGTGAATCAAGCTCTCTACGGCTTGCTATCAAGCAGATCAAAGCAACAACTTGGGATGTTTCCTCAAGGTTTTCAAGTATGCTGAGTTCAAATCTGCTATCAGATTTCAAATTTAACTAAGTCTAAGGCAGCTTTGAGGGGTTAGATCCCAGCTACTGTTCACTACCTTTGACTCGGCGTTCCTGTTACCACTTCGGGGCAGTGACAATGATGTCTTCAGCTGTAAAGAGCGGGTATCGGGGAAGATCTCTCACTTCCCTAGTGATCAGTACAAGGCCTTCGGGCTGTCGACGGGATCGAGTGCCACTCACTACACTCAAATCTATCATTCCTCAGCCGAGGCCTTGGAGTTGGGATAAGATCCCCTCTGAGTAATACCTGTAACGGATTCATCAGCTTAACTTGTCTATCCTCAAGTAATGATAGCATTACAGTATGACTTTGAAAACATAATCTTCACATTTACTGACATTTTATTTCTATACGTTGCGCTCTGCTCAGGTTTGATATCAAACTTTCTCATTTTTCTTTGCAGTGAAAAATGACCAAAGACGTGAATAAACGCCTACAATTTTTTAAATGCAGTTGTGGGGATGTGTTTAGGGGTGAGAATTTTCACCTTCACCATAAAAAGAATGCTGCGCATAGTGTTGCGGTTAAGGTGTGGTTTTGTGTGTGGTGTAATGTGAGGTGTGATGAAAGGAATGATGCCTTCAGTGAGTTGCACTCGAAGTGTGTATTCAGAAAAATTTCGAAAGTTTTGATGAAGAAGATGATGTGTGGTGAGCAGGGAATGCTGTATGAGGAGGGAATGTGTGCTCGTTTGCCACCAGTAGAGGTGGTAAATGTTGAAAAGCGTGTTGTGAGTGATGTAGATTTGGATGCGAGTACTTCCAAAAAGAGTAGAGTGATGTCGGTGAGTTGGATTTCATCGGATGATGAATGTATGAATGATGATTCGAGTGTTGCTGCTGCTGAGCGTGAGCTTGAGAAAGCTGTGAGGGCGATTGTGCCAGTACCCGAGGTGTTGGCACAATCAACGCCTAGACCTTCACCGAGGTGCGTTGAGAAAGTTGAGAGGTCGACTGTTCCGTGTGAAGTTGTGCTGTCGAGGGATGATGTGCGTGCTTATACGAATGTGAGGCATGAGTGTACAAAGTTAGAAGGAAGAGTGAGATCGCTGAAGAGTACGCTGAAAGAGGTGACTGCTGAGCGTGATAGTTTGAAGTTGAATGCTGAGAGTGTGACTCAAAAGTTAAGGGAGTGTGCGGCTGCAAAAGAGAGTATGGTGAAGGAGAGAAAGTTGAAGGAAGAGGCGGTGATGAAGTTTGAGAAGTGTGATCGAGAGCGAAGTGAGGAGCGCATGCTGAAGGAAGCGGCGCTTGAGGAAGTGAGTTTGTTGAAGAATGAGTTGGCGCGTTTGAAGGAGTGTGAGAAGGTCAAATCTCTCACAACTATGCACATCCCCATCGCAGGTGTCGTCCCTGACAAGCCAATTGTATATCTAAATATAAGCAACGACGACACTCAGGAGTGCTACAGCTGTGCGGATGTCCGTTGCTACCATGTAAATATTCAACACACCGACGACATCCACATAGCTTGTTCAAAGCCATATAAGTATCGTGAGTATAATGACTGAGATATATCATCATGCCATCTTTCCAACTCTTACTTCTTTCATTTCAGGAGCCATAAAGAAGTAAAAGAAAGCTATTTCTTGTGAACGCACCAAACGGCCTTTTTAAAGGCCACTCTTAATGTGGCTAGATCGGTCCCAAGCCCGACAGCATCTTCGGATGTGAACACAGAGGGAGAGTCTACAATTAAAACTTAGTAAAATAGATGTGTGAGATGGATTCAACCCGAATCCTATAACACCTTTACATTTACTGACTATACATTTGTCCTGCTATCAGGTTGTTTTGACTTGCTATCTAGTTGAATAGTCTCTTGCTATCAAGAGATTCACTTCTGCTCATAAAGCACATCATCGCTGTAATACCTCCTTTGCTCGAGCGTTCCTTCGGGACGGCGGGTACTGCCGTAGAGGGATTGTGTTGCACGGGTTGTTCGTCGTTTGTTAGACCGAAACCTCTGAGCCGTTGCTCATGTTGG
The DNA here is from genome assembly GCA_907163375.1 of Prostheceraeus crozeri. Lineage (NCBI taxonomy): Eukaryota > Metazoa > Platyhelminthes > Polycladida > Euryleptidae > Prostheceraeus > Prostheceraeus crozeri. The sequence goes on along the minus strand of CAJQUW010010893.1, from coordinate 113,031 downwards.
GCGTTCGACTTCATACTCAACGTGACGTTTTCTCTCGCCAGGTCAGAGTACTTCAACCATTCGACAAAGGTTAGTCTTTATGATATGGAGTAGAGTGAAATGTAATTCATTAGATGTCCCTTCAATGATTGCTCCCATGATAAACGTCGATGAGACAAATGAAATGATTCTCATCTTCCCTTTTTCAGCGATTGAAATCTACTAACACACTACCGTATAATCGGCCACTATGGGGCAAGACATGATAGAGCCTCCACGCGCTTTACCCTGGGCAGTCTTTAGACTGGCGAATACTATCATTAAGTTGAATCTGCTATCAGTCAACTTGAACGTTGCGTCGTGTTAGAGGGTATATAAACCACTGCCTCTCATTTCATTTCATTTCAATCATGCAGACGCCGAACAGTCAAGTCAGCTCTCCTCGCGGACCGCAGTTAAGGCCGCGAAATTTATTTGAGGAGTTTGTCAGGCTAGAGGAGCAAGACAGAGTTTTTAATAATCTTGCTCGGATTGGCAATCCGATGACAGCAACTGCTGTCAATCCAACGGAATGGTGCTACATTCCACTTTTTAGCCATGTACCAGTTAGTGTGGAAGTCGACAGTGCTACCAAAGAGAGAGTCAAAGACTCTCTCAGTAGAATTGGTAGGGTGTAAGATGACGTTACTCCCGAGAACGAACCATCGGCTCTCTTAAGGGCCACCATGGGGCAAGACATGATAGAACCTCCTCGCGGTTTGCCCTGGGCAGTCTTCGGACTGGCGAATACTATCATTAAGTTGAATCTGCTATCAGTCAACTTGAACGTTGCAAATGAAGTTCGGTGTAATACTTCCTTTCGACGGGCGTTCCTGTAAAGGGCGGCGGTGAAACCCGTAGCTATGTATACCGCAAGGGACATTCGGCAATGGTCAATCTTGTTAAACCTCTCTGCGTCATGTTTGCAAGTGATTGCCTCTGTCTCAACGTAGTATGCATTCGCGCCAGGGCGACATTTAGCCAACTGTCGAAGGTTGCCTAAAACTTTCCATTGCATACGTTATGAGAACCATGAGTTCTACCTGTCTCTATCAATGAGACGAATTGATGAATGGAATGAAATGGGAGGACACTCACGTGCCACACGCAACATAACACACTTCTCTCTTCCGTAGTCTAACAAGCTCTTTACACATGGATCGCAGTCGATTGCTATCCCTGTATCAGAAGTGCAAGCTATCTTAATTTTGTTTGACACTATTTCATCTATCATCATCGCCCATATGAAATGTTTTAAGATTTACAAGTTAGACTAAGCGTGCTACTATTTCCAAATGAAAAAGTATACATGGTTAAATCATCCACTTAAGCCCATCCGTAGTCTAACAAGCTCTTTACACATGGATTGCAGTCAATTGCTATCCCTGTATCAGAAGTGTAAGCCATCTTAATTTTATTTAACACTATTTCATCTACCATCATCACCCATATGAAGTGTCATAAGATTTACAAGTTAGAAATAAAGTTTCAATAGTGTATGTGTTAGAAATAAAGGTGTAACTGTTTGTAAAAATAAGATCGCAAGATTTACTAGTTTACAAGTTAGACTAAGTGTAAATTAAAAATAAAATTATAACTGTTTCAAGAGTTTACAAGTTAGAAATAACGTTTCAATAGTGTGTGCGTTAGAAATAAAGTTTTAGCTGTTTGTATATCAAAATAAAGTTTCAAGAGTTTACAAGTTAGAAATAAAGTTTCAATAGTGTATATGTTAGAAATAAAGATGTAACTGTTTGTAAAAATAAGATCGCAAGATTTACTACTTTACAAGTTAGACTAAGTGTAAATTAAAAATAAAATTATAACTGTTTCACGAGTTAAAGCGTTGATGCAACGATGAACAATTAATAAGCTGAAAAGTTTTAGATTCACTTTAACATTACCATATGTTTACAGATAGAAATGTATCACAGCAAAGCTACTTCATGAGTTAGTTTGCCAGGAGTGTATCATCTCAAACTTTTACTCCGACTGTGGAACATTGATTTCCATGATGAAGATTTAAATAGTTAGATTCGATGACGAACAAGATTTACTAGTTTACAAGTTGGACAAAGCGTTCTACTATTTGTAAATGAAAGATATCATTTCAGCAGTTTACCAGTTAGAAATAAAGTTTCAACAGTCTACAAGTTAAAAATAAAGTTTCAACCGTTTACAAGTTAAAAATGAAGTTTCAATAGTGTGTATGTTAAGAATAAAGTTCTATCTGTTTATATGTTAGAAAAAAAAATGAGGGTTCACCAGTTTACAAGTTAAGAATAAAGTTTTATCTGCTTGTATGTCAGAAATGAAATAAAGCTTCACCAGTTTAAGAGTTAAAAATAAAGTTTCAATAGTGTGTATGTCAAGAATAAAGTTCTATCTGTTTATATGTTTGAAATAGAATGAAGTTTCACCAGTTTGCAAGCTAAGAATAAAGTTCTATCTGTTTATATGTTAGAAATAGAATGAAGTTTCACCAGTTTACTAGCTAAGAATAAAGTTCTATCTGTTTATATGTTAGAAATAAAATGAAGTTTCATCAGTTTACAAGTTAAGAATAAAGTTCTATCTGTTTGTATGTTAGAAATAAAACAGAGTTTTTACAACTTAAAAATAAAGTTTCAATAGTTTACAAGTTAAGAATAAAGTTTCAATAGTGTACATGTTAAGAATAAAGTTCTATCTGTTTATATATTAGAAATAGAATGAAGTTTCACCAGTTTACAAGTTAAGAATAAAGTTCTATCTGTTTGTATGTTAGAAATAAAATGAAGTTTCATCAGTTTACAAGTTAAAAATAAAGTTTCAATAGTTTGCAAGTTAAAACTAATGTTTCACCAGTTGGCAAGTTAAGAATAAAGTTTTATCTGTTTGTATGATACAAATAAAACAAAGTTTCAACCGTTTACAAGTTAAAAATAGAGTTTCAATAGTTTACAAGTTAAAAATAAAGTTTCAATAGTGTGCATGTTCAGAATAAAGTTCTATCTGTTTATATGTTAGAAATAGAATGAAGTTTCACCAGTTTACAAGTTAAGAATAAAGTTCTATCTGTTTATATGTTAGAAATAAAATGAAGTTTCATCAGTTTACAAGTTAAGAATAAAGTTGTATCTGTTTGTATGTTAGAAATAAAACAAAGTTTCAACCGTTAACAAGTTAAAAATAAAGTTTCAATAGTTTGCAAGTTAAAACTAATGTTTCAATAGTGCGTATGTTGAGAATAAAGTTTTATCTGTTTGTATGATAGAAATAAAACAAAGTTTCAACCGTTTACAAGTTAAAAATAAAGTTTCAATAGTTTGCAAGTTAAAACTAGTGTTTCAATAGTGCATATGTTAAGAATAAAGTTTTATCTGTTTGTATGTTAGAAATAAAATGAAGCTTCACCAGTTACCAAGTTAAGAATAAAGTTTTATCTGCTTGTATGTCAGAAATGAAGTAAAGTTTCACCAGTTTAAGAGTTAAAAATAAAGTTTCAATGGTGTGTATGTTAAGAATAAAGTTCTATCTGTTTATATGTTATAAATAGAATGAAGTTTCACCAGTTTACAAGTTAATATTAAAGTTCTATCTGTTTGTATGTTAGAAATAAAATGAAGTTTCATCAGTTTACAAGTTAAAAATAAAGTTTCAATAGTTTGCAAGTTAAAACTAATGTTTCAATAGTGCGTATGTTGAGAATAAAGTTTTATCTGTTTGTATGATAGAAATAAAACAAAGTTTCAACCGTTTACAAGTTAAAAATAAAGTTTCAATAGTTTGCAAGTTAAAACTAGTGTTTCAATAGTGCATATGTTAAGAATAAAGTTTTATCTGTTTGTATGTTAGAAATAAAATGAAGCTTCACCAGTTAACAAGTTAAGAATAAAGTTTTATCTGCTTGTATGTCAGAAATGAAGTAAAGTTTCACCAGTTTAAGAGTTAAAAAATAAAGTTTCAATGGTGTGTATGTTAAAAATAAAGTTCTATCTGTTTATATGTTATAAATAGAATGAAGTTTCACCAGTTTACAAGTTAATATTAAAGTTCTATCTGTTTGTATGTTAGAAATAAAATGAAGTTTCATCAGTTTACAAGTTAAGAATAAAGTTTTATCTGTTTGTATGTTAGAAATAAAACAAAGTTTCAACCGTTGACAAGTTAAAAATAAAGTTTCAATAGTTTGCAAGTTAAAACTAGTGTTTCAATAGTGCGTATGTTAAGAATAAAGTTTTATCTGTTTGTATGTTAGAAATAGAATGAACTTTCACCAGTTGGCAAGTTAAGAATAAAGTTTTATCTGCTTGTATGTCAGAAATGAAATAAAGTTTCACCAGTTTAAGAGTTCAAAATAAAGTTTCAATAGTGTGTACGTTAGAAATAAAGTTTCAACCGTTTACAAGTTAAAAATAAAGTTTCAACAGTGTCTACGTTAGAAATAAAGTTTTATCTGTTTGTAAAGTAGGATCGTAGGATTTACTAGTTTGCAAGTTAGACTCAGCATTCTACTAGTTGTAAATGAAAAATATCGTTTCAACAGTTTACAGATTAGAATAAAGTTTCAATAGTGTGCACGTTAGAAATAAAGTTATGACTGTTTGTATGTGTATGTGCGTTAGAAATAAAGTTTCAACCGTTTACAAGCTGAAAAATAAAGTTTCAACAGTGTGTACGTTAGGAATAAAGTTTTATCTGTTTGTAAGTTAGAAATATAGTTTTAACTGCTTGTATGTTAGAAATAGAGGTATAACAGTTTATATGCTAGAAAGAAAGGTATAACTGTTTGTAAGACAAGATCGTAAGATTTACTAGTTTGCAAGTTAGACTCAGCATTCTACTAGTTGTAAATGAAAAATATCGTTTCAACAGTTTACAGATTAAAATAAAGTTTCAATAGTGTATATGATGGAAATAAAGTTTAAGCGCTTTGTGCGTTAGAAATAAAGTTTCAGCCGTTTACAAGTTAAAAATAAAGTTTTAACAGTGTGTACGTTAGAAATAAAGTTTTGGCTGTTTATATATTAGAAACAAAATAAAGTTTCAACAGTGTGTATGTTAGAAATAAAACAAAGTTTCAACAGTTTACAAGTTGAAAAATAAAGTTTCAACAGTGTGTGCATTAGAAATAAATGAAAGTAAGAACTTCATCGTATGAGTATTCAAAGTATGTCAAGCTTGATTCTATCATGTCAGTATGACACACATTTGATTTACAAAACATGCTTTGAATACTCATACGATGAAGTTCTTACTTTCATTTATTTCTAACGTACACACTGTTGAAACTTTATTTTTCAACTTGTAAACTGTTGAAACTTTATTTTGTTTCTAACATATAAACAGCTAAAACTTTATTTCTAACGTACACACTGTTAAAACTTTATTTATAACTTGTAAACGGCTGAAACTTTATTTCTAACGCACAAAGCGCCTAAACTTTATTTCCATCATACACACTATTGAAACTTTATTTTAATCTGTAAACTGTTGCAACGATATTTTTCATTTACAACTAGTAGAACGCTGAGTCTAACTTGCACACTAGTAAATCTTACGATCTTGTCTTACAAACAGTTATACCTTTCTTTCTAGCATATAAACTGTCATACCTCTATTTCTAACACACAAGCAGTTAAAACTTTATTTCTAACTTACAAACAGATAAAACTTTATTCCTAACGTACACACTGTTGAAACTTTATTTTTCAGCTTGTAAACTGTTGAAACTTTGTTTTATTTCTAACATACACACTGTTGAAACTTTATTTTGTTTCTAATATATAAACAGCTAAAACTTTATTTCTAACGTACACACTGTTAAAACTTTATTTTTAACTTGTAAACGGCTGAAACTTTATTTCTAACGCACAAAGCGCTTAAACTTTATTTCCATCATATACACTATTGAAACTTTATTTTAATCTGTAAACTGTTGAAACGATATTTTTCATTTACAACTAGTAGAATGCTGAGTCTAACTTGCAAACTAGTAAATCTTACGATCTTGTCTTACAAACAGTTATACCTTTCTTTCTAGCATATAAACTGTTATACCTCTATTTCTAACATACAAGCAGTTAAAACTTTATTTCTAACTTACAAACAGATAAAACTTTATTCCTAACGTACACACTGTTGAAACTTTATTTTTCAGCTTGTAAACTGTTGAAACTTTGTTTTGTTTCTAACATATGAACAGATAAAACTTTATTTCTAACATACACACTGTTGAAACTCTATTTTTAACTTGTAAACGGTTGAAACTTTATTTCTAACACACATACACATACAAACAGTCATAACTTTATTTCTAACGTGCACACTATTGAAACTTTATTCTAATCTGTAAACTGTTGAAACGATATTTTTCATTTACAACTAGTAGAATGCTGAGTCTAACTTGCAAACTAGTAAATCCTACGATCGTACTTTACAAACAGATAAAACTTTATTTCTAACGTAGACACTGTTGAAACTTTATTTTTAACTTGTAAACGGTTGAAACTTTATTTCTAACGTACACACTATTGAAACTTTATTTTGAACTCTTAAACTGGTGAAACTTTATTTCATTTCTGACATACAAGCAGATAAAACTTTATTCTTAACTTGCCAACTGGTGAAACTTCATTCTATTTCTAACATACAAACAGATAAAACTTTATTCTTAACATACGCACTATTGAAACACTAGTTTTAACTTGCAAACTATTGAAACTTTATTTTTAACTTGTCAACGGTTGAAACTTTGTTTTATTTCTAACATACAAACAGATAAAACTTTATTCTTAACTTGTAAACTGATGAAACTTCATTTTATTTCTAACATACAAACAGATAGAACTTTATTCTTAACTTGTAAACTGGTGAAACTTCATTCTATTTATAACATATAAACAGATAGAACTTTATTCTTAACATACACACCATTGAAACTTTATTTTTTAACTCTTAAACTGGTGAAACTTTACTTCATTTCTGACATACAAGCAGATAAAACTTTATTCTTAACTTGTTAACTGGTGAAGCTTCATTTTATTTCTAACATACAAACAGATAAAACTTTATTCTTAACATATGCACTATTGAAACACTAGTTTTAACTTGCAAACTATTGAAACTTTATTTTTAACTTGTAAACGGTTGAAACTTTGTTTTATTTCTATCATACAAACAGATAAAACTTTATTCTCAACATACGCACTATTGAAACATTAGTTTTAACTTGCAAACTATTGAAACTTTATTTTTAACTTGTAAACTGATGAAACTTCATTTTATTTCTGACATACAAACAGATAGAACTTTAATATTAACTTGTAAACTGGTGAAACTTCATTCTATTTATAACATATAAACAGATAGAACTTTATTCATAACATTGAAACTTTATTTTTAACTCTTAAACTTGTGAAACTTTACTTCATTTCTGACATACAAGCAGATAAAACTTTATTCTTAACTTGTTAACTGGTGAAGCTTCATTTTATTTCTAACATACAAACAGATAAAACTTTATTCTTAACATATGCACTATTGAAACACTAGTTTTAACTTGCAAACTATTGAAACTTTATTTTTAACTTGTAAACGGTTGAAACTTTGTTTTATTTCTATCATACAAACAGATAAAACTTTATTCTCAACATACGCACTATTGAAACATTAGTTTTAACTTGCAAACTATTGAAACTTTATTTTTAACTTGTTAACGGTTGAAACTTTGTTTTATTTCTAACATACAAACAGATACAACTTTATTCTTAACTTGCCAACTGGTGAAACATTAGTTTTAACTTGCAAACTATTGAAACTTTATTTTTAACTTGTAAACTGATGAAACTTCATTTTATTTCTAACATATAAACAGATAGAACTTTATTCTTAACTTGAAAACTGGTGAAACTTCATTCTATTTCTAATATATAAACAGATAGAACTTTATTCTTAACATGTACACTATTGAAACTTTATTCTTAACTTGTAAACTATTGAAACTTTATTTTTAAGTTGTAAACGGTTGAAACTCTGTTTTATTTCTAACATACAAACAGATAGAACTTTATTCTTAACTTGTAAACTGATGAAACTTCATTTTATTTCTAATATATAAACAGATAGAACTTTATTCTTAGCTAGTAAACTGGTGAAACTTCATTCTATTTCTAACATATAGACAGATAGAACTTTATTCTTAGCTTGTAAACTGGTGAAACTTCATTCTATTTCAAACATATAAACAGATAGAACTTTATTCTTGACATACACACTATTGAAACTTTATTTTTAACTCTTAAACTGGTGAAGCTTTATTTCATTTCTGACATACAAGCAGATAAAACTTTATTCTTAACTTGTAAACTGGTGAACCCTCATTTTTATTTCTAACATATAAACAGATAGAACTTTATTCTTAACATACACACTATTGAAACTTCATTTTTAACTTGTAAACGGTTGAAACTTTATTTTTAACTTGTAGACTGTTGAAACTTTATTTCTAACTGGTAAACTGCTGAAATGATATCTTTCATTTACAAATAGTAGAACGCTTTGTCCAACTTGTAAACTAGTAAATCTTGTTCGTCATCGAATCTAACTATTTAAATCTTCATCATGGAAATCAATGTTCCACAGTCGGAGTAAAAGTTTGAGATGATACACTCCTGGCAAACTAACTCATGAAGTAGCTTTGCTGTGATACATTTCTATCTGTAAACATATGGTAATGTTAAAGTGAATCTAAAACTTTTCAGCTTATTAATTGTTCATCGTTGCATCAACGCTTTAACTCGTGAAACAGTTATAATTTTATTTTTAATTTACACTTAGTCTAACTTGTAAAGTAGTAAATCTTGCGATCTTATTTTTACAAACAGTTACATCTTTATTTCTAACGCACACACTATTGAAACGTTATTTCTAACTTGTAAACTCTTGAAACTTTATTTTGATATACAAACAGCTAAAACTTTATTTCTAACGCACACACTATTGAAACGTTATTTCTAACTTGTAAACTCTTGAAACTTCATTTTGATATACAAACAGCTAAAACTTTATTTCTAACGTATACACCATTGAAACTTAATTTCTAACTTGTAAACTCTTGAAACAGTTATAATTTTATTTTTAATTTACACTTAGTCTAACTTGTAAACTAGTAAATCTTGCGATCTTATTTTTACAAACAGTTACACCTTTATTTCTAACACATACACTATTGAAACTTTATTTCTAACTTGTAAATCTTATGACACTTCATATGGGTGATGATGGTAGATGAAATAGTGTTAAATAAAATTAAGATGGCTTACACTTCTGATACAGGGATAGCAATTGACTGCAATCCATGTGTAAAGAGCTTGTTAGACTACGGATGGGCTTAAGTGGATGATTTAACCATGTATACTTTTTCATTTGGAAATAGTAGCACGCTTAGTCTAACTTGTAAATCTTAAAACATTTCATATGGGCGATGATGATAGATGAAATAGTGTCAAACAAAATTAAGATAGCTTGCACTTCTGATACAGGGATAGCAATCGACTGCGATCCATGTGTAAAGAGCTTGTTAGACTACGGAAGAGAGAAGTGTGTTATGTTGCGTGTGGCACGTGAGTGTCCTCCCATTTCATTCCATTCATCAATTCGTCTCATTGATAGAGACAGGTAGAACTCATGGTTCTCATAACGTATGCAATGGAAAGTTTTAGGCAACCTTCGACAGTTGGCTAAATGTCGCCCTGGCGCGAATGCATACTACGTTGAGACAGAGGCAATCACTTGCAAACATGACGCAGAGAGGTTTAACAAGATTGACCATTGCCGAATGTCCCTTGCGGTATACATAGCTACGGGTTTCACCGCCGCCCTTTACAGGAACGCCCGTCGAAAGGAAGTATTACACCGAACTTCATTTGCAACGTTCAAGTTGACTGATAGCAGATTCAACTTAATGATAGTATTCGCCAGTCCGAAGACTGCCCAGGGCAAACTGCGAGGAGGTTCTATCATGTCTTGCCCCATGGTGGCCCTTAAGAGAGCCGATGGTTCGTTCTCGGGAGTAACGTCATCTTACACCCTACCAATTCTACTGAGAGAGTCTTTGACTCTCTCTTTGGTAGCACTGTCGACTTCCACACTAACTGGTACATGGCTAAAAAGTGGAATGTAGCACCATTCCGTTGGATTGACAGCAGTTGCTGTCATCGGATTGCCAATCCGAGCAAGATTATTAAAAACTCTGTCTTGCTCCTCTAGCCTGACAAACTCCTCAAATAAATTTCGCGGCCTTAACTGCGGTCCGCGAGGAGAGCTGACTTGACTGTTCGGCGTCTGCATGATTGAAATGAAATGAAATGAGAGGCAGTGGTTTATATACCCTCTAACACGACGCAACGTTCAAGTTGACTGATAGCAGATTCAACTTAATGATAGTATTCGCCAGTCTAAAGACTGCCCAGGGTAAAGCGCGTGGAGGCTCTATCATGTCTTGCCCCATAGTGGCCGATTATACGGTAGTGTGTTAGTAGATTTCAATCGCTGAAAAAGGGAAGATGAGAATCATTTCATTTGTCTCATCGACGTTTATCATGGGAGCAATCATTGAAGGGACATCTAATGAATTACATTTCACTCTACTCCATATCATAAAGACTAACCTTTGTCGAATGGTTGAAGTACTCTGACCTGGCGAGAGAAAACGTCACGTTGAGTATGAAGTCGAACGCCCAACATGAGCAACGGCTCAGAGGTTTCGGTCTAACAAACGACGAACAACCCGTGCAACACAATCCCTCTACGGCAGTACCCGCCGTCCCGAAGGAACGCTCGAGCAAAGGAGGTATTACAGCGATGATGTGCTTTATGAGCAGAAGTGAATCTCTTGATAGCAAGAGACTATTCAACTAGATAGCAAGTCAAAACAACCTGATAGCAGGACAAATGTATAGTCAGTAAATGTAAAGGTGTTATAGGATTCGGGTTGAATCCATCTCACACATCTATTTTACTAAGTTTTAATTGTAGACTCTCCCTCTGTGTTCACATCCGAAGATGCTGTCGGGCTTGGGACCGATCTAGCCACATTAAGAGTGGCCTTTAAAAAGGCCGTTTGGTGCGTTCACAAGAAATAGCTTTCTTTTACTTCTTTATGGCTCCTGAAATGAAAGAAGTAAGAGTTGGAAAGAAGGCATGATGATATATCTCAGTCATTATACTCACGATACTTATATGGCTTTGAACAAGCTATGTGGATGTCGTCGGTGTGTTGAATATTTACATGGTAGCAACGGACATCCGCACAGCTGTAGCACTCCTGAGTGTCGTCGTTGCTTATATTTAGATATACAATTGGCTTGTCAGGGACGACACCTGCGATGGGGATGTGCATAGTTGTGAGAGATTTGACCTTCTCACACTCCTTCAAACGCGCCAACTCATTCTTCAACAAACTCACTTCCTCAAGCGCCACTTCCTTCAGCATGCGCTCCTCACTTCGCTCTCGATCACACTTCTCAAACTTCATCACCGCCTCTTCCTTCAACTTTCTCTCCTTCACCATACTCTCTTTTGCAGCCGCACACTCCCTTAACTTTTGAGTCACACTCTCAGCATTCAACTTCAAACTATCACGCTCAGCAGTCACCTCTTTCAGCGTACTCTTCAGCGATCTCACTCTTCCTTCTAACTTTGTACACTCATGCCTCACATTCGTATAAGCACGCACATCATCCCTCGACAGCACAACTTCACACGGAACAGTCGACCTCTCAACTTTCTCAACGCACCTCGGTGAAGGTCTAGGCGTTGATTGTGCCAACACCTCGGGTACTGGCACAATCGCCCTCACAGCTTTTTCAAGCTCACGCTCAGCAGCAGCAACACTCGAATCATCATTCATACATTCATCATCCGATGAAATCCAACTCACCGACATCACTCTACTCTTTTTGGAAGTACTCGCATCCAAATCTACATCACTCACAACACGCTTTTCAACATTTACCACCTCTACTGGTGGCAAACGAGCACACATTCCCTCCTCATACAGCATTCCCTGCTCACCACACATCATCTTCTTCATCAAAACTTTCGAAATTTTTCTGAATACACACTTCGAGTGCAACTCACTGAAGGCATCATTCCTTTCATCACACCTCACATTACACCACACACAAAACCACACCTTAACCGCAACACTATGCGCAGCATTCTTTTTATGGTGAAGGTGAAAATTCTCACCCCTAAACACATCCCCACAACTGCATTTAAAAAATTGTAGGCGTTTATTCACGTCTTTGGTCATTTTTCACTGCAAAGAAAAATGAGAAAGTTTGATATCAAACCTGAGCAGAGCGCAACGTATAGAAATAAAATGTCAGTAAATGTGAAGATTATGTTTTCAAAGTCATACTGTAATGCTATCATTACTTGAGGATAGACAAGTTAAGCTGATGAATCCGTTACAGGTATTACTCAGAGGGGATCTTATCCCAACTCCAAGGCCTCGGCTGAGGAATGATAGATTTGAGTGTAGTGAGTGGCACTCGATCCCGTCGACAGCCCGAAGGCCTTGTACTGATCACTAGGGAAGTGAGAGATCTTCCCCGATACCCGCTCTTTACAGCTGAAGACATCATTGTCACTGCCCCGAAGTGATAACAGGAACGCCGAGTCAAAGGTAGTGAACAGTAGCTGGGATCTAACCCCTCAAAGCTGCCTTAGACTTAGTTAAATTTGAAATCTGATAGCAGATTTGAACTCAGCATACTTGAAAACCTTGAGGAAACATCCCAAGTTGTTGCTTTGATCTGCTTGATAGCAAGCCGTAGAGAGCTTGATTCACCAGCGTTTTGCAATGGAGATGTTTAGAGGCCACCCATGACAAGATAGCTAAGACTCAACCGATTGGCGTTCAAAGTGCTACGTTGAGAGCTGTGTCAAATGCCCAACATGAGACATGAGTTGTCCCAGCGGTTACGGTCTTAAATATGACACATTCCCTTGCCACACTTATCACTACGGCATCGTCCGCCGTCCCGAAGGAACACCCTGTCAGTGGAATATTACAGCAAAACTCTCCATGTCTTGCTCGCTTTCATTGAAAAGCCGCTTATACCATGAGAAGACTGGCTCAGACATCATTAAAAATGCTTTCATTGACTTCAGCAGGGTCGAAAACCCCAGAAAACCTCCAAAACTAGTGAATTTAAATTTTTCAACTTTTTAGCACTACTTATGAAATTTTATAAGTAGTCCATCACTTAGGGTAGGTCAATAGCGACCGAACCTTTTTTGAATCAAGTCAAACGGACTTGTAGAAGCAAAGTTACGAGCCTTTAAAGTTTTGGAGTCTTTTATGGCCTGGAGACGAAGGCCATCTCCTGGCAAACCTCTAAGTCTGACGGCTTAGCTGATATCAGCAATGAAATTTTCTAAGTCGGTTTCTTACAGAAACTTGGAATTTGGAATGTCCGAAGCTATCATCGGAGCTCAGAGAGACGACCTACCTCTGACAATCGTTCTCCTCTAAATGACAAGTCTCCGTCGGTTCCCAGCTTATATAGTGTGTGGCGATCAGCTGATGACGTAATACCCATCATCCAAACACTAAAAATCCAGTCTATCTCCGGTTCTAGTGCTGCGATTGAGCTGGAAATACACCATTTCCATGTAGAATTTGACGCTGAATCCGAATCTGGCCTCCGTTTTCCCATCCGATGCTTCGTTTTGGCTCTACAGTAGGCAGCCATCGCAAAAATTCTAACTCGTTTTTCCGAAAAATGTTGAAAATTTTTCTCGCCGATTGACTTGAAACTCTCCGATTGACATGAAACTCACCATACAGATAAAGAATTTCACGCTGATTCCAAATCTGAAATCCGTTTTCCAATCCGATGCTTCGTTTTGAAGCTAGAGCCCAAAACGTCCCAAATTCTAACTCTGTCGTTTTTCACCAATGTCCCAAAATCTTAAATGGTGTCTCACATCTAAACGAAGACAGATAGGAACAAGCCGATTCTTTCACTGAATTTGTCTCACTCTTAGCTTTCAAACGAGCTATCGCACGACAAAATCCGTCCACTGGAAGCCAAAATCGAAGCAAGCTGTCCAGAGGGGGGGGACGTCAGTGAAATTTCAAAATTTGATGAAAAATGTTTTGGTGACGGTCCCAGGTCGAAATTCTACACTTTGGAAAATTTTCAAAATTTTACCCATACAAAGTCACTCTGACACTTAGGATTTTTTCAGGTAAGCGAGCTCCGACCTAAAATCTTGTAACCGCTCTAACTTTTGAACGAAGACAGATAGGAACAAGCCGATTCTTTCACTGAATTTGTCTCACTCTTAGCTTTCAAACGAGCTATCGCACGACAAAATCCGTCCACTGGAAGCAAGCTGTCTAGGGGGGGGACGTCAGTGAAAATTTTTTCTCTCCGATTGAGCTGGAAATACACCATTTCCATGTAGAATTTGACGCTGAATCCGAATCTGGCCTCCGTTTTCCCATCCGATGCTTCGTTTTGGCTCTACAGTAGGCAGCCATCGCAAAAAATTCTAACTCGTTTTTTCGAAAAAATTTGTTGAAAATTTTTTCTCTCCGATTGACTTGAAACTCACCATACAGATAAAGAATTTGACACTGATTCCAAATCTGAAATCCGTTTTCCAATCCGATGCTTCGTTTTGAAGCTAGAGCCCAAAACGTCCCAAATTCTAACTCTGTCGTTTTTCGCCAATGTCCCAAAATCTTAAATGGCGTCTCACATCTAAACGAAGACAGATAGGAACAAGCCGATTCTTTCACTGAATTTGTCTCACTCTTAGCTTTCAAACGAGCTATCGCACGACAAAATCCGTCCACTGGAAGCAAGCTGTCTAGGGGGGGGGACGTCAGTGAAAATTTTTTCTCTCCGATTGAGCTGGAAATACACCATTTCCATGTAGAATTTGACGCTGAATCCGAATCTGGCCTCCGTTTTCCCATCCGATGCTTCGTTTTGGCTCTACAGTAGGCAGCCATCGCAAAAAATTCTAACTCTGTCGTTTTTTCGAAAAATGTTGAAAATTTTTTCTCTCCGATTGACTTGAAACTCACCATACAGATAGAGAATTTCACGCTGATTCCAAATCTGAAATCCGTTTTCCAATCCGATGCTTCGTTTTGAAGCTAGAGCCCAAAACGTCCCAAATTCTAACTCTGTCGTTTTTCGCCAATGTCCCAAAATCTTAAATGGCGTCTCACATCTAAACGAAGACAGATAGGAACAAGCCGATTCTTTCACTGAATTTGTCTCACTCTTAGCTTTCAAACGAGCTATCGCACGACAAAATCCGTCCACTGGAAGCCAAAATCGAAGCAAGCTGTCCAGAGGGGGGGGGGACGTCAGCGAAAAATTTTTTCTCTCCGATTGACTTGAAACTCACCCTACCGATGCAGAATTTCACGCTGACTGAATCCGAATCTGGCCTCCGTTTTCTCATCCGAGGCTTCGTTTGGGCCCTACACACCAAAACGTCCCACATTTTAACTCTGCCAAAATTTTGAAGAAACAGTTTTTCTCGCCGATTGAGCTGGAAATCACATCACAGATGCAGAATTTGACGCTGAATCCGAATCTGGCCACCGTTTCACCATCCAAGACAACCTAGGCGGTCGCCCACGTCAACCTAGACGGTCGCCCACGTCAACCTAGACGGTCGCCCACGTCAACCTAGACGGTCGCCCACGTCAACCTGGACGGTCGCCCAAGTCAACCAGGCGGTCGGACCAACTCACCCGAGTCTCACACTCTGTCGTTGCAGAGGGGGGGGGAGTCAGAGAACATGTTGTGAACGGGAACCCACCTGGCCGGCACACCACGACAGACCACAACCTCTGTCGTTCCAGAGGGGGGGGGACTCAGACACGAAGCACCACGGCGGCCGACCACGACACTCTGCCGTGCCAGAGGGGGGGGGGACGCAGCGATGGCGGCCATCTTGCGCGGTCCAGAAGTGGAGTTTTGCTTACTACTGACTTCTCTTTATCATTCCAATGATTGAAAACAACTGAATTCTCCCATACACTAGATTTTCAATAATGACTATGAAGGCCGGTAAAAGAGTTGTTTTCGCATATTACTGTATCATGTATACCTAAGTACGTATACTTAGCATTTTTCGCCGAGCGTGGGCGGAAGAGCCCAGAATGGGGTTTCGGTCCTGGCCCGTCAGCCAATTCTTTAAAGGCCAGAATTCTTTGGTCCCGTTGAAGATTTAATTTTTGGGCCCACGCCCGTCTGATTTGAAATTAGTACCGGTAGCCATTTCAATATATGCGCAAATTTTGACTGAACAATCAATTATTATATTTTGCATTATCAAGATTCATTCAAATGTCTTCTTTCTCAGAATAAAGGCATATAAGCCAAATTAGCATTCAAAAGCTAATGTACATAGCCACCAGCTGAATGCAATTTTTGATGAATTACATCTGCAAGTGAACATGTATATTTTCATATTCGCTACGTATTCATAATTCGAAACATGCAAACGTGTGCCTGCTTTTCAAACCGTAATTATGATTCGCACCTGCCAAGGAAATTCCCATGTTATCAATAAATTATCTCGGCAATAAAATGCTTGCAAAATTCTGTCATATCTCGAAGAAATGATGATTTTAGCGTTCTCTATGATAGACATGATTGTAAACCCGACAAATTAAACTCGATTGCGCATCAACGCAATGTGTGTGTTGTATATAGAAATATGGTTCTAGAGGACGACAAGGAAAATAACCTTAAGAATGAGCGACCAGTTGTGTTTCTAAAAACCCAGGCCAGGTTTTTTTCCGCTCTGGAAGAAGCGCTGATCTCAAATTTTCATGTTTTTCAAATTCTAAGTAGTCCATGTCACGATCTCGTCTCTAGTTGACTGCGACATGCAACCATTCGCATTGCAGCTGACCAGCTGCTATTATAGCCTTGCGATGGAGCACTCACTAATGCAACTGGAATAGTGGGTTCGAATCCCAGTGCGGAAAATCGGCCTATATATTGTGTTAATTTCCGTAAACAACGGATGAAATTACATCCTATCAAAGTGGAGTCCTATAGTGCAGTAAGTAATTACGAGTCACTTCAGACCCTTTCGACACAATAACAAGGATGGGTTCTGTCCTGTCATGCCATCATTGGTTAGAAAATTGATCGGTTGATCCGCGTCTCTATCATTTTAATGATGCTGATTATCGATGTGATTTTGCTTTTGATGTGAAATTATTCAACTCTACGTAGGACTAGACTAGCATTGCAAAGCTTTTTTGCATGAAACATTCAGGACATGTTTTACCTTTTATTTGGTGCACTTTACAATTGTTAAGTTTCCTTTAACTAAATCCGTACTTTTAGTACATGGAAAATGTCAATTTTGGATGAATGAAAATAAAAGTAATCGGCCCGATTAATCGGTAATCGGTCGATTAGTAAAGTCACTAATAGGTACACCCCTATTTCAGTCGAAGCTCTTCGCATGTGGTTGATCACGATTTCACATGGAACAATTTAACTCTCACACCGCTGTAAGACAATATCACAAAAATATTAACGATGAAACGACGAAATATCGTGACGCAGACAATGCTCAATGCGCTGCAGTCATGAGTTCAGACCAGGCTGATATCCTTCCTCCGCATACAAATACAATCAATCAATTTGCGTCGGCTTAGCGACCTGAGTAAACCTCTCTTGACTTCAGCAGCCAAGTCAGTCGAAGCATGTGCTTTGCTTTTGTGAAGGGATTTTTGCGCGTCATCTCTAGGGGTAGGCTGCTGTAGTGTCAAATCCATGGCCAAATCTGACACATTCGGCGTGCGACTCACGCATTCGACTCCTTAAGATCTCTCGCTAAGAATGGAAACAAAGACATTGATAGAGAGATTCATAGTCTTTGAATAGAAACGTCATACATACACGTATTGCGATTTTCTCAGGCATTTACAATTTTACATTCAAATTCTATCATATGACTATTTCCTGAAACAATTACGGTGGGGGTAGTATAGTCAAAATTTACATAACGAGTTATGTGATTCAGCATCGACCATGCAATTTATTTAGTGCGCATCTGAACTGGCACTACAGGCTGTAACATACAATTTGTAGTATTTTTAAACCGGTGTATGAAGAGTCATTGAGAATTCGATTGGAAGAAATCACTCAATACCTGATTTACCGGGCATTGCTGTAAAATTTCGAGAATTTCTTATGTAGGTAGACGTGTGTAAAACTATCGACAGGGAAAATTATACAGAAGTCAATGCGCACATAATGGCGAGTATTTTTGTATTTTTAGCAGAAAAATTGACGGCAACATTCATTAGACTTTCATCATTTTCCGATGTCGTTATTTCGTTTTCAGTTACAGTTGTTGTCTCGCCAAAATCCTTTTTATTAGTATGAAATCTTCGAAGGTTTCAATTGAAGGCTACTACACGAATTTTGAATATATGCATTCATGCACGCACATGTACAAATGCAAATATATTTGTGCGTAACAAAATTCCCATTCTTAGGTATAGTTCACAAAATATGCAAAGACTGGAAGCCAGCTAGGTCTACAGGATATGGTAAGTATACTATATTGAATTTATGTTATTGCGCGGCACTTAAATCTGAACTATGCTTCGCACAAAAGCGATAAAAAATCGATGATCTGTGGAATGGGGTTGTACCGATAGCAACCGTTGTTGTTTAGGGGGTTTTAACTGCAATTATGGGGGAGGGGATTCAAAATCTTGAAAAAAGCGATAACGTAATTCTTGAACTACCCCGCAGGTTGATTGCAATCCAGTACACAACACTTGGCTGGTTTTACGCAGGGCTTTGATGGTAATTTTATATGACAACATTCAACACTTTCTTAGTGTTAAATTCGGATCAATTCAGTGTCGTCTGGTCAACGTCGATTGGCTCATGCATCATGAAATCATATTTTTATGTGAACCAGTCGATATGTATTTGCTATAGCAATGGATACAATTCAATCATCTTGCTTTGCTCAATGATATGAACAAAAAAACATCAACAATATAATGCCTACTGGTATTGCAAGAAAGAATGAAGAATAACTTTGACAATGAATCGAAGCTACGTGCATGGAGGCTTCGACATTCGGAAGCCACTTTCAAGCTGAAATCCCGGAGCATCTCAAATTTCAACTTGAAGATGATCCCGAAGACAAGTAGTGGAATTCGATTTGGAAAATCGTCTGTGAAACAACTGAAAATGAGTTCGGCTGAACCAAGTGTGCGCCTAGAAGAGAAACGTGGTTGTGGAATTCGGATGTCCATGAGGCTGTCAAAGAGAAACGAAGTTGCTTCAAGATATGGAACAATAACAGATCTCAAGCCAACCTTGTGGTTTCCCGAGCAGCCAAGGGAGTTTCTAGATAGATTATTTGGAAAGTCTAGGGAGAGAAAGAGGCCAGTTGCGGATCGCATCTAGAGTGAGGATGGAAAGAGACCTCTTTCAAGATTAAAGCAGATGGCGAAGGGATGCCAGTATATCTCCACGATGCGCTGCGTCAGAAGCGTTGACGGTACAATGAGTACGAGTGTAGCTGACAGATCTGCAGATTCTGCAGACAAGTGAACAGGAAGCGCGAAGCGCCATGGAAGTCAACGAAGCACATTAGGGTTGCTGGACCATCACAGATAGCCTACGAGATGCTCGACGTTTGCAAAAAATCCAAGCTTTGGATGACTGACGAGTTTATTTAATCAAATCGCACACCATCTGATTGGAAGTCAATCACTCTAATCCCGCTATACAAAGGAAGAGTTGATCCCTCGAGTGCGGCTCTTGTACAGGTATTAAACTTCTCGATCGTCGAATGAAGATCTTTGAGCGATTAATCAAACGAATTGTCTGTTCACAAGTGATCTTGAACAGGATGCAGTTTGGTTTTGCTAGTGGTTTTGTTGGGGTACAATGGATGTCATTTTCATCACAGGGCAGTTACTTGAAAAGTACTGTGCGAAGAACCACCAGTTGTTTTTCGTCTTCGTAGATCTAGGGAAGTCGTTTGACAGGATCCCGGGGGACGTGAAATGGTGGTCAGTCATATAATCTGGCGTAGAAGAACTGATGGTTCAAGTCATCAAGCAATATGTAGACAAGCGTTACGAGTACATTTGTTTATACAAACGTCGGCGATTCCGAGAGTTTTGGTGTGAGAGATGGTGTCCTGCCCACTAGGGTTCCGTTCTAAGTGCTTTGCTCCACGCAGTCGTAGTGTAGAAACTGCGCTCCATCGTGTATTTCTTCGCTCCACTGCGATCAAGGCCTAGTAAATGGCCTCCAGCAGCTTACCGTTGCAGGTTCTCTGCCCTGACGTCTTGGTATGATGGCCTCCTCTGCTGTAGAGTTGCAAGATAAGCTGAATCGATGGAGAGAATGCTTGGTGTCAATGGGACTTAAAATCAATGTCTGAGAGACAAGAGCAATGTTGAGTGGAGTTAATGTTATGATGATGTTCGCAGAGCCATCGTTCTCTGGCTGTGTGAAGTATATGCGGTAGAGAGGTCGGTAACTCAAAATAATGTATAACATGCTGTAAATGGGTTCATCGAAAATTCATTGGTGTGAGGGACTCTCCAAAGCTTTTGCGAAATGTTCAAGTGATGATCACAAGTACGTCAATCCCAAGTGTCACATGAAGCTGGATCGCCACGAGATCGAGTGCGCAAGCAATCCTTCTTTCCTTGGTAGCGCATTAGACAAAGATGATGGCGTCCAGTTAGCTGGAACTGCCAGAATACGAAGCGGATGGCACAGACTAAAAGAACTTTCAGTTTTCATAACATCAAGATATCTGTCGGTGGAGGCAAAAAGGAAAGTGTTTGCAGCGTGTGTCAGGCAACGTATGAGGTGTGGGTGTGAGACGTGGGCCCCGCGTGCTTACCATGAAGAACGCCTCAGTAGTACAGAGATGAAATAGGTGAGATGGATCTGCCGAAGATCACTGAGTGACAAAAAGGAGCAACGATGGTTTGAGAGAATGATTTGGCGTCGATTGCATCACGGAAGTCGTTCTCCGGAGCTTACTTCGTTTGTGTAGGCATGTTGTCAGATGAGATCGGCATTGTCTTCGATGTATCATGAATTTAGATGCTGAAGGCAAGCGCTCTAAACACATGAAGAAGACCTGGAAAGTAGTAAGCAAGTGACAAACACCAGATAGCGCAAGATGGCGGCCGTTTCCCACCCTACCCCCCCCCTCCTCCCTGTCCTGGGGTGTTGTGCCGCCCGGGTGGGCTTGGGTGCCGGCCTGGTGGACGTGGTGTGCCGGCCAGGTGGACGTGGTGTCCATCGTCTTCCTCGTCAAAAATGGGCTCGACAAGTTTTTCCACCCCGGGGGGGGGGGGAAATCCAATGCGCGAGTGCTACCATCGTCTTCCTCATCAAAAGTTGGATCGACAAGTTTTCCACCCCGGGGGGGTAGGGTGGGAGGAAATCCAAAGTGTCGAAATTCGATGCGCCAGTGCTACCATCGTCTTCCTCGTCAAAAGTTAGGTCGACAAGTTTTTCCCACCCTACCCCCCCCTCGGGAGAGCTCGCTTCGATTTTGGCTTCCAGTGGACGGATTTTGTCGTGCCATAGCTCGTTTGAAAGCTAAGAGTGAGACAAATTCACTGAAAGAAACGGCTTGTTCCGATCTGCCTTCGTTTAGATGTGAGACGCCATTTAAGATTTTGGGACATTGGCGAAAAACGACAGAGTTAGAATTTGGGACGTTTTGGGCTGTAGCTTCAAAACGAAGCATCGGATGAGAAAACGGATTTCAGATTTGGAATCAGCGTGAAATTCTCTATCTGTATGGTGAGTTTCAAGTCAATCGGAGAGAAAAAGTTAGGTCGACAAGTTTTTCCCACCCTACCCCCCCCTCGGGAGAGCTCGCTTCGATTTTGGCTTCCAGTGGACGGATTTTGTCGTGCCATAGCTCGTTTGAAAGCTAAGAGTGAGACAAATTCACTGAAAGAAACGGCTTGTTCCGATCTGCCTTCGTTTAGATGTGAGACGCCATTTAAGATTTTGGGACATTGGCGAAAAACGACAGAGTTAGAATTTGGGACGTTTTGGGCTGTAGCTTCAAAACGAAGCATCGGATTGGAAAACGGATTTCAGATTTGGAATCAGCGTGAAATTCTCTATCTGTATGGTGAGTTTCAAGTCAATCGGCGAGAAAAAATTTTCAACATTTTTCGAAAAAACGACAGAGTTAGAATTTGGGACGTTTTGGTGTGTAGCGCCCAAACGAAGCATCGGATGGGAAAACGGAGGCCAGATTCGGATTCAGCGTCCAATTCTACATGGATATAGTATATTTCCAGCTCAATCGGACCTCTAGAATCGGCGATAGAAGCGTTTTAAGTTTTTGGATGATGGGTATTACGTCATCAGCTGATCGCTACACACTATATAAGCGGGAACCGACGGAGACTTGTCATTAAGACGAGAGCGATTGTCAGAGGTAGGTCGTCTCTCTGAGCTCCGATGATAGCTTCGGACATTCCAAATTCCAAGTTTCTGTAAGAAACCGACTTAGAAAATTTCATTGCTGATATCAGCTAAGGCGTCAGACTTAGAGGTTAGCCAGGAGATGGCCTTCGTCTCCAGGCCATAAAAGACTCCAAAACTTTAAAGGCTTGTAACTTTGCTTCTACAAGTCCGTTTGACTTGATTGAAAAAAGGTTCGGTCGCTATTGACCTACCCTAAGTGACAGACTACTTATAAAATTTCATAAGTAGTGCTAAAAAGTTGAAAAATTTAAATTCACTAGTTTTGGAGGTTTTCTGGGGTTTTCGACCCTGCTGAATTCAACTAAGGCATTTATAATGTTGTACGAGGCGAGCTTCGGCTCGAGACTTGTTTCCTGATGTAAATAACTCCACCGATTTTCATGTCAAAATCGGGATCCGAATACCAACGCAGTGATATGACGCACGCTCTGTCCGTTAGAGGTTGGATTTGTGGATCGAGGCCTTGGAGATGGGATAAGATCCCCTCTGAGTAATGCCTGTAACGGATTCATCAGCTTAACTTGTCTATCCTCGACGACTACATGTAAGACAATATCATTTCGTTTGCTAACAAGCGACTTTGTTTTTCTTGCAGTTTCACGTTATGACTGCCTCGAAAAATGCACGATTCCTCGTGGGGAAATGCTCCTGGGGGAGAATAGCTCGCGGAACTGAATTGAAAAAGTATGTTAAGGCGTTTGATGGACATGAGAAGCGTGTGTTGAAGAGAGTGTGCCTAGTTGAGCGTGTTGAGTGTGGGAAGGATGAGGCGGTGGAGGATTTTTATAAAAAGCATAAAGAGTGTGAGTCGGGGAAGATTACGGATAGCGATTTTAAGGCGTGGTTTGAGGGTTTGTTGTTGGAGGATGAAGAGAATGAGGCGGTGAAGACAATTGAGGGTGCGGTTGAGAAAGCGACTGAAGAGAGGGTGATTGAGAAAGCGCCTGTAGTGCCTGTAGTGAGGATGATTGAGAAAGTACCTGTAGCGCCTGTAGTGACTGATGTAGACCTCGATCGCGATCTCGCTCTGAGCGAGATGAGTAGTGAAGAGGAAGAGAGCGAGTTGAGGGGTGTTGTAATGCAGAAGAAGAAGAAGAGTGTTGTTGAAGAGCGGGAAGCGACGATGAGGAGGCTTTTCGGTGACAAGGTTACCTTAGGAAAGCCAAAAGCCTCCTCATCGCCTCGGAAAGATCAGAGGTCGAGTGATTGCTTTGAATACAATCAGATGAAGGATCGAATGAGTGCGATGGAGAATACGAATAGGAGAGTGCTGGCGGAGAATGAGTTGTTGAAAGGGAAAGTGAGTGCGATAAAGCAGATGAAAGAGGAGATGGTGATGATGATGGAGGCGGAGAAGCGTTGGTCTGAGGAAAAGAAAGAGATGATGGCGAAGGTGTCTGAGTGTGATGAGTTGAAGCGTGTTTTGAAGAAGGAGAAGGCTGAATGTGAGAGATTGAGAGTGATTGCGAAGGATGTGGATGAAGTGAGGGCGATAAATGAGAAGTTGGGGAGTGAATGTGAGGGAATGAGTGGTTTGTTGAAGAGAGGAGTGAAGAGGAGCTATGAGGTACACCTCCCCCTCTACGAGAACGACATCTGCGACGTGCCCACTATGACAGATGACCCTGATATAACGCAAATGTGCTACGAGGGGGAGGGGGTGAAGTGCCTCCATTTAAATTTGAAAATAGACGGACAATTGGAGGACTTCATCGTCAGAAAAGTGAAAAAGAAGAAGCCGAGTAAGTTACTTTAAAATATATTTTCTAATTCTAAACTAATTCAATTTCCTTTCTATTTTCAGAGTTTTTACAAAAGTCTTGAGTCGACCCACTAACCTAATCCCGTGAACGAACCATAGGTCCTCTTAAGGGCCCCTCCTAATGTGGCTGTAGTGGTCCCAAGCCCACGACATGCTTTCAAGCATGGACACAGAGGGGGAGGCAACAACAAGATAAATGAAATGATGTATGAGTCATATAAAACTTTCTTCTAACCTTTCCTATGAAAGGTATATAAGACGAGACAAGAAGCTTCATTCACTTTAAGGATGGAGCTTGACGAGTGCAGACGTGTGATAGAGGAGTGGAGAGAGACCTATGAGGAAATAGAGGTCGATGCTCCGATCACTCTCCTCAGGTATGTCATATTGGACATTGAGATTGCGGAGAGCGAACAGCGTCTCCGCCATATAAGAGCGCACTGCCGTCGTCAGCTCCGTCGGTACCTACCGTTATTCGATGAGGACATTGTAGGTTACCTACAGTATAAGATATATTTTTGTATCTATCGCGAGAGTGATTTGCGAGCTCGAAGAATAATGGCTGGTGGAGGTTAATCCCTTCCACCTGTGAACGCCCCATAGGCCCTCTTAAGGGCCCCTTCTAATGTAGCTAAAGTGGTCCCAAGCCCACGACATGCTTTCAAGCATGGATACAGAGGGGAAGGTAACAATGCAAATGAAGTTCGGTGTAATACTTCCTTTCGACGGGCGTTCCTGTATAGGACGGCGGTGAAACCCGTAGCTATGTATACCGCAAGGGACATTCGGCAATGATCAATCTTGTTAAACCTCTCTGCGTCATGTTTGCAAGTGATTGCCTCTGTTTCAATGTAGTATGCATTCGCGCCAGGGCGACATTTAGCCATCTGTCGAAGGTTACCTTATAAACTTTCCATTGCATGTGTTATGAGAACCATGAGTTCTACCTATCTCTATCAATGAGATGAATTGATGAATGGAATGAAATGGGAGGACACTCACGCGCTACACGCATCATATCACACTTCTCTCTTCTGTAGTTGAACAAGCTCTTTACATATGGATCGTAGTTGATTGCTATCCCCTACATCAGAAGTGTAAGCTATCTTAAATGTGACTGAACTATATCATCATCCATATAAAGTCTTGTAAGTTAAACTAGGTGTGCTACTATTTCTAAATGAAAGATATAGTTTCAACAATTTACAAGTTAAAAATAAAGTTTCAATAGTGTATATGTCAGAAATAGAATAAAGTTTCAATTGTTTACAAGTTAAAAATAACTATTTCCAAATGAAAAAGTATACATGGTTAAATCATTCACTTAAGTCCCATTCAAGTAAGTCAGCATGAAAGCAACGACAATATTAAATAAACATTTATTATAATATATATTTTAGAAGGTCTTCGCTGTCAATATCGTCCCAGTGTCGGACTTCACATAGATTACAAAAACAGTTGAGCTGCTTTAAACGTTCTTCTGCAGCGTCCCTCACTTTGTCAATGTACGCCCACTCCGCCTCGGTTCGCGGTTGGGAGTTAGGGGTGTACCACTCCCATATTTGATGCAAGTGCGACTTGCTGGTCATCTCCATCACCCCTTCGGCATCATATTGTAAATATTTCCACCGTATGCCTGTTAGGTCGGGCAACTCCTCTTCATCGTCCTCCGATAATGATAACTTTCGTATATTGTCGAGATTGTATGTCTTCTCCACCTTCGCCTTTCTTGGTGCATTTGGTGTAACGAGCACCTTTGCTGATATGCATGGAGAGGAGAACTCCAATGCGGTATTTGGTGTTGTTGGAGGACTTGTCATGTTGTCTTTGAAATGCTGACTTTGAATAATGATAACTTTAACATTTTTCTAATTCTTAAGTATACACAAGCAGCCAATCAGAATGAACATCCAATGAATGAAGAGAATGAAAGTATATAAGCAAAGTGACATTCATGTCATTTCATTTAATCTGTGAATCATACAAGTGACGAACGCACGATCTCTCTCTCTCTCTCTTTGACTATTATTCTGTCTGATCATATTTCATTAAAATGGTAAGTTAAAGATTTCCTCTCTCATCTCCCTCAAACGTGTGACTAATAGCATCTTCCTCAATTTCAGGCATCAACTTCATCACCAACGCCCTCCCTTCTCGAGGAAAGTTTAGAGTTATTGAGTCAAGGTAGGTTGTAACAATACACTGAGGCTTGAACAGAGATGATAGAATGATTTCTCTTTCAGGTGATGTGAGTTCCACCTCAGAACTGTCGCGACATGGCAACGAGTGGGAATGTGCTGACTGTGGGCACATCTTCACGAGGAAATGAGATCTCACCCGACACATCAAGCGAGGTGTTTGTCGACCTAAGCCGGCATCAATCTCCGAAGGTGGGAATGATTCTGTTAACGTCGTCTCCTTTTCTTGCGACTTGTGCGCTCAGTCTTTCGAGACACGTTTTGTACTATCTTCGCACAGACTTCAACATACACACACGAACGATACCTACACCAACGGTACCTCCTCTATCCGACTCACTGAAGTGTCCATAAATAATTTAGTGAGGAACTACCTGATGGACTCCTCAGAAACCATTGCTAACTTTGAGGAATGGTTTCATCAAAATTCATCATTGATAGAAGCGCTCTTCAACAATTTAGACAATTTTAGGATGAAGGCGCTCATCTATCTTAAAATAAAATATGTAAAAATCGACCACCATACTGGACAAATAATAGAGAGGTTGGAGTTTCACATACCCTCCTCTCCTGCAACCGAGGTTGTAGACTATGAGTCTTGGATAAATTTTCACATCCAAGGATTAAAATTAAATATTGATAAATTTAACGAGCTCGATAGCGGTCTCATTTTTGACGGCATTGAGTCCGCCTTATTTAAAATCAGTTTATTAGGAAATCATAGTGGTCGAGGCTCCTTTAAACTTCCAAAAAATTTAAAAAACAAAACAGCAGTCATCAATGTCGATTGCGAATCGCAATGTTTTAAATATGCTGTCCTCTCCATTCTCCACTATAATGACATCAATGCGAATCGAAATCGCACATATAGCTATAGGCAGTGGGAGAATGAATTAAACTTCGATGACTGTAATAGTGACGATATGAAAATTAAAGATATAGAAAAATTTGAAAAATTGAACAACATTAAAATAGTTCTCCATGTTTGGAAAAAAGGATTGAAGGGTGTGCGCTACAACTCGCGTTCGAGTTGTTATGAACGTACAGTAAACCTGTTATTAGTAAAACAAGATGATAGTGAGGAATGGCACTACTGCGGTATTCCCAAAATCTCTCGCTTATACCACCACTTAGAAAACTCTAGTAGAGAGTTATATTACTGCGACAGATGTATTCGCCACTTTAGGAGGAAAACTAAATTTGAAACTCATTATGAGTGGTGTAAGCGAGGTAAACTGCAAATGGAACGCATGCCCAAAGATAAGGAGTTTTCATATAGAGAGAATGGTGATGAACTAAGTCCTCTTCGTGTCATCTATGCTGACATCGAATGTTATATCGATGATAACATCCATCGACCAGCAGCCATTTCCTGCTATGAAGTATGGCATGATCACTTTAGGAGTAGGCAAAATAAAATGCGCGTCTGGCAAGGTGAGGATTGTATTTACCATTTCCTACAATTCCTCGAACAGGCTGAAAAAAATTTCAACAAAAACATGATGCTGAACTCTATCACAGATCATTGCATATGACAGCAGATGATCAAGCTAAGTTTGATAGTTGCAACGTTTGCTCCAAATGTAGTGAAACATTTGATGATAAAATTAAGAAAGTGTGCGACCATGATCACATTACTGGTAAATTTAGAAACGCACTCTGTTCAAAATGTAATTTTCCGCTGAGGATGAAGCGGCGTACATTACCCGTCATTTTCCATAATTTTAACGGCTATGATAGCCATATGATAATAAAAGGAGGTTTAGGTCAAATGAAAGAGTGGAAGTTTGATGTAATAGCTCAAACGAGAGAAAAGTTTATGGTCATGACAGCAAAAGTACTCGTCGATAAAACCAAAGAAAATAAGACGGTCTATTTCAATATAAAATTTTTAGATTCCTATCAATTTATGGCTGCATCACTGGCCTCTCTCGTACAAAATCTGAAGTCTCTTCCACTAACACAAAATCTTAAGAAACAATATCAAAATTTAACTAATGAAGTCATCACACGGAAAGGAGTCTTTCCATATGCATATCTTGATGCGATTAGTAAACTCGGTGAGACTTCTCTTCCACCCATAGATAAATTTAAAAATGATTTGACGGATCAAGATTGTCCAGTAGAGGACTATGAACATGCTCAAGAGGCATGGATAAAATTTGACTGCCATACATTTGGTGAATATATGATTGCCTACCTTAAGTTAGATGTGTTTTTGATGGCTGACGTTTTCCAAGAGTTTCGACGAGTGGCATTAGAAGAAGATAAGTTAGATCCCGTCCACTTTGTCAGTCTACCAGCCATGTCATTTAAGTCTGCTTTTAAAATGACTGGTGAGACCATTCATCTCTTACAAGATCCGGAGATGTATAATTTATTTGAGCGAGGAATTCGCGGTGGTCTCACATTTGTAAATAAACATAGGTTAAAATCTGAAACAGCAGGTAATGATCATACCCATCTTAAGTATTATGACCAAAATAATTTGTATGGTAGTTCATTATCCAAACCGCTACCTCACTCTGAGTTTAGCTGGTTAGATGATAGTGAAATTCAACATTTCTCCAACCCTTCTAACATACTAGCAATTCCAGATGAAGGTGATTGGGGATATTATTTTGAGATAGATCTAATCTATCCAAATAATATTAAACATAAAACCGTAGATTTTCCACTCGCACCCGAATCAGGTGAAGTGAGTAAATATATGTTTTCCGACTTTATGAAACAATTTCATAAAGATTTAGAATCATGTGGACAACCCAAGTATAAGCCTTGCCGCAAACTTTTGCTCACTCAATATGATAAAGAAAACTATCTAGTCCACTTTAGCATCTTAAAATTTTATTTAGAAATGGGTATGATTTTAAAAAGAGTTCACCGCATTATTAAATTTAGACAGAAAGCCTTCCTCAAACCCTACATAGATAGTAACAGCCAGAAACGTGCACTAGCCCAAAATAATTTTGAAAAAGATTTTTATAAATATAAGAACAACAGTCTATTTGGTAAGACGATGGAGGATGTTAGAAAGCGCGTAAACTACAAACTAGTTAATGATGATCAAAAGTATCACAAATTGACCTCATCACCTCTATTCATCGATAGAGACATAATCGATGAGGATCTTGTAGGTATTAAAATGATAAAATCTGAAGTTGAGTTGTGCAAACCCATCTATATTGGTCAAGCTGTTATAGATTACTCCAAGCTTGAAATGTATCAACTCTTCTATAAAATACTAAAACCGTGTCCTCTCGTAAAAGAGGTTCGTTTGTTGGGTGGTGACACAGATAGTTTCTTTTTAGGTATTGCCACTCAAACAGATTTAAATTTTAATGAAGTAGGAAAATCTTTAGAAAGATATTTTGATACATCAAATTATCCTGCTGATCATCCACTATACTCCATCAAAAATAAGGCCAAACTTGGTTGTTTTAAGGATGAAACAGCAGGGAAGGAGATAGCTGAAATGATTCTCCTCCGCCCTAAAATGTACAGTATGAAATTAAAGGATAGTGATGATAGCATTAAGCGCGCTAAAGGCATATCAAAATCCATTGTGCAAAAC
Source organism: Prostheceraeus crozeri (assembly GCA_907163375.1). Lineage (NCBI taxonomy): Eukaryota > Metazoa > Platyhelminthes > Polycladida > Euryleptidae > Prostheceraeus > Prostheceraeus crozeri. Next base: position 82,923 of record CAJQUW010010893.1, on the reverse strand, counting down.
ATGAAACATAAGAATTTCAAGGGAGCCTATAGAAATAAAAATATAACGTTTGTCACTATGACAATCTTAAAATCTAAGTCGCATGAGATCAAAACTTATACTTTTAAGAAACGGGCGCATTCAGCATGGGAGGATAAGAGGTGTTGGATAGGACATAACATATCTCTTCCACATGGACATCCTGATACAGGCATACCACCACCCAAAAGAATTAAACCCACACTACCACATTCAGGAGACGTCTTAGCATAATCATCCTTAACTTAGTATTTTGATGTTGATTTCTGTAGATAAACATTGTTGTTTTATGTATCGCATGAGATTGTTTTTTCCTTGTGAATATGTGTCCACATCTGTACATTCCCCATGTGATGACTTTTCCACTGAAAGACATTTCTCCTATCCCTGTATATTTCCACCCTTCACGAAGTAAAAAGACTTTTTGTATATAGCAATGTTTATTGAAGTGCGCTCATGTATATATTTTCAGTGGATGTTGTATAAAGTCTATTGCTTCACATTCATGTACATATTTCAATAAACATATCACAATGACTTCACTTTGTTTTCCGAAACACTAAAGTTACGAGGGATTTAGTATCTTTCACATGGATGCACTCTTGTAAACCATTGGTAATTTTGATAGTAATAGAGGGTATAGTTTGTTTGACGACGGGATGATAGAAAATAGATTCAAACATCTTCTCGACTATTCCATATGAAGCGTCTTTATCATGAATGAAATCACGTAAAATGTATTCTTTTTTCTCACCAACAGAAATAGGTAAAATCAAATCACTTTGAATGTAAAGGTGCTGTTCATGTTTATCAAGTGTCATTGGTGCTTCTATACCAATCGTATGCGCAGCAGCAAACACTGTTTGTAGCATCGAAAAACCAAAGAGTTTTTTCAAATTTTTACTCAATTGACATTGAATGTCATCACCCAGTTTCAGAACAACGCGTTGATTTTCAATTGAAAACGAAATGTGGTGTGTCTTTACATCATATTTACTTTTCATCACATGCTTCAACTTCTGTTGTATATAAGGATTTACTACATGAATGAAGCTTTCAACTGTATGATATAGACGCGGCATTATATTGATAGCAACTTTAGATTCTTCATAAGACTGGTAAATTTTCTTGATGCGATCACCATAGATGTCCACCCACCATTCATCATTAACTGAATCAGCTTTAGTGTGATATTCATGAGAACCATACACCACACCGCTTCCAATAATAGGTGTATAATGTCTTACAAAATGACGCAAGGTTGGAGAGAAATAAACTGTAAGTTTGTCATTATATTTCTGAATAACCAACTTATTTTTGTCCGCCATAATTTTCTCTCCATACTTCTTACCCACAGTCTCATTCCATCGTTTTACTATTTCAATAAGTGATAAAGGTTGAACACCACGCTTTTTCAAAATGATGCGTTCTTCGCATTCTACAACATCTTCATCAAATATTTTAAATCTATAATGAAATTTGTTGATTCGATTTGAATAAACTTTTTTAACATTTGCAGTAGCAATTGACGTTAGATGTAGTCCATGACCAAAACCAAGATGTGGATAGAATTCACTATCCAACCTCAGCGTAAGACCTTTAGTAAAAGAATGAAAGCGGAGGAACTGTCTCCCACTCCAATGATAGATAGTAAACTCAGAAGCTTTCTGATTTTTATTCTTCATGATGGAAGTATTACCACTGTTGAATGCCTTAATAATTTTCTCATTCCCAAATGGTTCATAAGAATCTGATTTTATCTGAATCCATTCATAGTTCCACTTTCCAACTGATGTTAAATTGTATGAAAACTGAAATGCATTATTCATCGTTATTCCATCATGGGTGCGAGGAGTCAATATCATTTCTTCCAAATCATTCACATTCTGAATATTGCTATCATAGCAAATACTAGAAACGCCAACCTCCCATTCACCTTCTAAATGCAGTGGACGATTTAATTCTACTCGATAGTCTGATGGTTTATTTTTGGGAAATTTATTCATAGAAGCATTACTGAGTAAGTAGATTAGAAACGAGTCCTTATTTTCACTTTCCATATTATTCACATTGGAAAAATATATTAGCATACTTTTGCATTAACTCTTCATTCGGAAATGGAGTGTGATACTTGTCACAGCATCTTTATGAAAAGGAATCAACGCACCAGCATCGTCATAAATGGCAATATCAATTTGTGGGATGTAGTTTGATTTCAGCTTTGTATAATGCACTTTCTTGAAAGTATGCTCAGATAAAATACTGCAGCTTTTTGGCTGGTATGGTATCATTGCTAGCAATGGAGCTTCAACATCTTCCACACGTACATCTTCACCAATATTGGAATATATCTGAAAATAGTTAATACGACACGATAGCGACATGTCTGCACTAGCTTTGGTTACAGTACCACTTTTAAAGATATTTTGATCAAAACCCAAAATGTCCATTAGAGTTTTATCCATAATTAGTTCAATACCTTTTCCACTTACAGTGAGACAAAGTACCTTCTTTTTCAGAAAATGAAATATGTTGCTCATTAATCACTTCATTTAAATAATCTACAACCAAATTAACTGAAGTAATGATGCGAGGCATCAACACTCTTGTTTCATGTAAGATACCACCTAAAGGCTCTACACACTTTCTGTATAAAGATACGCTCCATTCTGTATCAAATTGATTTGACCTTTCACATGGTAAATGTTGCATATTAAATTTTCTATGAACAACTGCAGAATGATGTCGCAAGAACTGATGAAAATCTTTTGAACAAACTAATACTAGATCATCATCATTTAATTTACTGATTGCAATATGATTAGATGATTTTATATAAGTCAATGTTGCCACTTGTTTACCATCAACTCGAAGGAGATAATTAAATTTCTTCAATAATGTTTCAGGAGTCATGTTTGTCTTTCTTGGCTTAATCACAATCTTCTTCACCAACGTCTTCTCATTTTTTGGAATAAGATCTACATAATAAGCTTCCTCTCGATATATTAACTGTTTATGACCACTTATGTGGTAATTAACGTTAAAATTATCATAGCTTGTTAAGGCGCTAGCGAGGTAGCCTAAATCATTTCTTAAACTTGGACTTAAACCAACAATCCAATCTTTCTCAACTACATGATGTATATAAGTATAATCATCATTGTGCGGAGTAAATTGGACAATATGTTTACACGCTTTATTCAGGAAATCATATATAAACTTTTTACATAATAAGAGATCTTTCTTTGGCCACTGTGGAATGTATACTCGACAGCCCTTTTCACATTGGTAAGCAGCTGTAAGTCTCATATTAATAGTCATCACCTCATGATCAAAAGTATAGACACAGTTGCTATAAACAAGTTGAGTGACACCCACTTCCCAATTACCATTTAGCTGTTGTGTATGATCAATGGGAGTAGAAATGAGTGCGGCTCGATTACTAGCAAATCTATTTGCGGCCGCATTGCTAAGCAAAATATGATAAAACGACATTTTTATATTGCTGATCTGCGACTTTGCATAACATCATGAAGACTTGGATTTTGGACTCTCTACAATATATCAGAGTTGATCGTGATGGAAACGTGCATTTCAAAAATTCTCATGGTCATACATCAAGAGGAATTACATTAACATGGCGACAATTTGTCAACCTCAATGATATCATGAGGGATTTGGAATATTTTGAAACATTAAGATTCATCTCCTTGGGTGATCAAGTTTGGCTTCAACATTACAGACATGAAATTCAAATCTACCATTCTCATTCCGCAAACTGTTTCTCATTTCGCAAATACAATTGGGAGAAGTATAGAAGATACATACATCGCTCCATCATGACATTTATTCGTCGTGAGTTCATCGCCCTACTATGCAAATCTTAATCAGACATGACTACCACGCACCATGAGTTGGAAATTAGATTCCCTACAACGTATTGAAACGGATCATGATCGAAACGTCTATTTCAAAGATTCAACTGGAAATGTGAGAAGAGAGTTTGCTTTATCTTATCGTCATTTTCAATCTCTACATCATATCATGAAGGATTTGAAATACTTCTATATGAAAAGACATTCACGTATTGGAAATCGCATCTGGTTGCGTGTCAACAATCGGCGAATTCAACTCTATCATTCCCAACTTCATACTAACTTCACATTTCATCAAGGTAGTTGGGAAAAGTATAAAAGGAAGGTACATCGCTCAATTTACTCATTCTTTCATCATGAGGCGCCATCGCTACACCATCGTCAACATTCTCCGTCGCTTCAGACTCTACACCAAAATCGATCTCACAACATTACACCAACACCTTCCAAACAGCAAGTATTACCCGGGCCGACCTCAGATGTTAGTGGTGAAGATGAACAATTCACGGAATCTTCAACTCTTCCCAAATGGGACTGTACAGATTCTCGGCGCCCTTTCTCATTCATCGGCGCAGTCAATGCGCTTAGAGCTACAAAGACTACTACGTCGGATATGGAAGAGGGAGAGGTGTGTGATGTCGAATCTGACTGTGGACAATATGGTGATCTCTACTCAATTGAGTGACAGTCTATCATTTTTGAAGATTCGTACCAGCAGTTACAATTTGTGTTATGAACCCGAACTTTTTCCTGCAGCTCTCATTAGTTGTTGGTTACCTGTGCATGTGGCAATCTTTCATAATAGTAAAGTGATCATTACTGGACTAAAATCTCATGTACAAGCAAATGTGATCCTAGACTATCTCATTGAGTATGTACGTACCCAGCGGATTGTAAAATAAAAAACAATTTTTCCAACATGATGTTTTTATTTCAAATCATGATAGAACTTACAAATCATTTTTTCATTAGAGGATGGATTACATGAAAAGTTTTGAATAATAGATGCAAATCGAGATACATGTAAACGTTTTAAGATGAAGTACAGTACAAAAGCACTACACGTTGATGAAAGTGGATGTTGTAGTATGCGTTCATTTCGCTGATATTGACGCGTATGTTTTCTCAACCACAGCTGTGTTGGTATATTTGGAGGTTGAGCAAGAGAGTCAAATAGTTCACCAGGTCGGTCTTCTCCAATAAAGATCGCTTTCCAATGCTGACCGCCTAAATTCTGCGAATGAGTGTTTAGCACAATAAAGATGGGATAGTGATTTACTGCAGGTGGTAAGGTATCGAGTGAATAGACATTATCGAAAGCTTTCAACGTCGCTTCGTCTGCATTACGCTGCACTTTAGTCTTAATATCGTCAGCAGTCAACCAACTCATTAACGATTATACTGAAGAAACACGTCACGATACTTTGTAATTTCAATATTTGAATCGAAGACTGCATAAATTAATACATTGATCGTCTCAGGTAGTGTTCTTTTGAACGTCAAATCCAAACGAATATTATGAGGCACGTTCGCTTGACGATAGGGGGCACTAATATCGCTGTCAGCAGTCAAATCAAATGCATAAATAGTATATCCACTCTTAAACTCTTTCATAGTAAGTCCGTTGGTGTCATCCGTATTGTAAAAGCCAAAAACATCCATAAAATCAACATAACTGCGCATAAATTGATCCGCAGCAAAATCGGGTTTGTAGGGTGGACCAGGATGACTCACACCATTTACACGTAAAGCAATTTCACTTAACTGATTGTGTTTAAAATTGAAAGGATTCTTCTTTATATTGCCATTAAATGCATCATTTTCAACCATTGCCACCATGAGGAGCTTCGGTGCTTCCGATGGAAAGAGGCCATCTTTCATGAAACTCTTTTGATCTTTCGGAATTGTAAAGGTGAGAAGCTTTGTATGCTGAACGGGGTAAATGGCATTTTGGCGGTTAAGACCTTCAGCATGTCCTCTAATGACACTTGGATTCGGTACTACTCGACGAATGTAAAGTGCAATATCTTCCACATGAATTCTAAAATTGTCAACTTTAGCAAATGCATTCAGCGCAAATTCAGGCTTATTCAATGTCAGCTTGAGTCGCATGCTGGTATTACAGAGTAAAAACTTTGACTGTCTAAAGAAGTCTAAATTCAGCGGACCATATAGCTGACATACTCTACTATCTTTAATCATAGCAGATCGCTTTACAAAGCCACTGTTTGTTTCAACATCAAATTTTCCTGCTTCATCTCTGTACCATCCCATGGCTTCCATATGACTTTTTTGTGCTGCTGGATGAAACTGTGATACATGATTGAAATATGATTTATAGGGATAATCGCTTTGACCACCTTCCACCTGCTGCTCTCCAATCGTTAGAGAAACATCGCGAAGTAATGTAGTCAATGGTAAATTGTTCAGTCCAACTTTATGTGTATCGTCAATAGCAGTTCCATCTGCTTGCTGAATTCTAAACCTCAAATCAACCATCGCATAACTCAAATCTATGTAGTCATCACTACCACCAGGAATAACAAATTCAATGGGGCCAGCATTCTCAGCTGTTCGAGGATGATAATCTATAATACTTGAACTAAGAATATCTGTCTGTATGGCTTGTTGATCAAACAAACAAAAACCGGAAGTTTTACACTCCATGATTAGAAGTTATAGCAGCGTCGTCGTTTAGCGCCTGATGAATGATTAGAGCCTCTGCGACGTTTGCGTGAATGTCTTTTGACTGAAGATCGCACCTTACCAGCTCCGCGATGTTTCCTCCTTCCTTTATTCATTCGTTTAGGTGATTTCTTTCCTTGAGTAACACCAGCAAAGGTCTGCTTCAATGTTTTTAAACCGCGTTCCTTCCCACGATTCAACAAACTGCTCTTAAAACTTCTACCTCTGGAAAGATCACTAGCAACATCACCAGCAAAGCCAACGGCATTACTTAAAACATTTCGTTTTAAAGATCTACCGACATTGGATATGAGAGGTGCTACAACAGATTTCAGTGCACCAAGTATGCTACCTCCACGTTGGCGGCGAGCACCGATGTAAATTTGTCCTCCACCACTTACATAGGAGGGTCGTGAATAAAATGAGGCAGTTGGATTCATAGCTCAAACCCTAAACATTGTTAGTTACAACTTTGCATGAATCACTGTCGATCACTTAGATGAAAGATGTCGGCACGACGCATCCAAGAGTTCATACTTGAAGGATAACCAGTCCATTTAACAAGACACCATTCTTCACCTTGGCGTTTTTTACATCGAATGATTTTCTCTACCAAATATGTTTCACTTTCAGTGACTACCTCAATCTCATCGCGGTAAAAGCTACCCTCAATTTCTTCATTATCGTAATCTTTCAACTTGTAGGTGGTCGGAGAGTCTTTTTGATTAATCCTTGATACTGTAAATACCTCCTCTGTCCAATTCGGAAGGTACCCTTTTCAAACCTTTTCAAAAACACTTTTCACTTTTGAGATACGAACTTTATCACCAATTTTCACATCACTTTTCACATGAGTGCGTTTACGTTGGAATGATTTGCGCACTTTATCTACATTGTCAGCATTTACATCTACTGGTCTGAGTCCAATAGAACGATGGATAGAGTGATTGTAGGCATGGAGTGTATCTTGTAGAACCTTTGTCCAATTTTGTGTCAAGTTGGCAGTAAAATGTCGCCACAAGCGATTTTTTAATGTGCGATTAAAACGTTCAACGAGTGCAGCTTTATAAGCGCTCTTTACACTAAACAACTCAATGTCATGCCTCTCAAATAATCTTGTCACATGCTGATTTTCAAACTCTTTTCCTTGATCACTCTGAATTCTTTTTGGAATGCGACCTTCTCGAAAAATTGTTTGGAATGCTTTTGCTACTCCTTTCCCTTCTTTAGTTTTTTAAGGTTGAGCCCACGCATAACGCGAGAAAATATCAATGTCGGTTAAAATAAAATTATTGCCCGAGTTATGTTTTGAAATGGAGGCAACATCACACAAATCTGCTTGCCACTGTTCATCGATGTCATGAACAATATAATGGCGGGTGCGGTACTTCTTTTTCGCTTGTTTGTGGAGTGTATAGGTAGCCTGACCCTTTAACCATCGTTTCACTTGTGATTGTGGAAGACCACTCGCTTTTGATAATTTCTTGATCGATGCAAATCCTGCCGGATGTTTTACATCATAATAGATTGACTTCAAACGCTCTGTCGATGACGACTGACTCTTTTTCCTCCTTCTCATCTTTTTGCTTTCTTGCCTTTCTACATTTACAACAACTGCAGCATTTAGCTTTAGCGGTTTTGCGATCGTGTTCACATTGCTTAGGGGTTTCATTGTGAGAGCTGGCGCAGCAAGTGCAAGTGACAGCGACATTCACCTCTGGCGGCTCATTACATGGTAAGCAACACATCTGCTTCATATTAATAGTCTGAAAACATGTATTTCTTGGGAGGAGCTGTTTTACGTTTTCCTTTTACTAGTTTTAGTGGTGGTGTAGATCTACGTCGAGTTCTTCCTCTTATTTGCTTAGTGAGTGTGGGAGGGGATGTAGCAGGTGACGCCTTAAACCAATTTGTTGGCATTTTCATCGTCTGAAGCATTGGAGCAGTAGCCACTGTTGAATCAAGTTCTTTCAATGTCTCATTATTCAAAGAAAAGTTTGGCACATTATGCTTTTTCAATAGTTTAAGAAAGTATGTCCAACCAGGTGGAACATAGCCCTGACGGCGCTTTCTACGTGTCGCATACTGAATCAAGTCTTCATAACGTGAAGCATCAATCACTTTATTTTCATCTGTAATGATTTCTCCTCTATCATTTACATTGAGATGGGGTTCAATACTATTGAAAAGAGATATGGCATGTGCGCGAGATGCTTTAGGTGTAGCAGTCGATACAGAGTCACGCATCTTATTCTTCAAGTTTTTCAATTGCTCAACAGTTTCCGATTGTAATAATACAGCACGATGTGGATCTTTGATGTGAACATTTTGCTGATAATCTATTTCTTTCCTATACATTTGATTTGCAAGAGGTTGCTTTACTTGCTGCATGGCAGTCAATTGTACATATTCATCCTGAGGAATAACAATCATGCGTGAATAAGAACTCATAGTTTGTAGATAATCATGGGAGTTTTCAAAATATCACTTCGAAATCTAAATTCTTCCGGACACTCTTGCGTAAAGTCAATGAATAAGTAACCGTATGGTTTTTCAGTAGCTGCTTGAAAAATTTCAATTAAGGCTTTTGATCCTCTGGGTGCAACTTGTCGCGCTAAAATTTCAAATTGACTTTTATCTCGCGGATTCTTGAAAATAGCATAATAGTGTGTATTCAGGTTTCGTGTACGAGCTTCTTTTCCATCAGGAAACAAATATTGTGTGATATAGATGATAAAGCACCTTTTATGATGTGCTGCGCGAGTGAACATATCTGTAACCTCTTTGGAATTCTTACTTTCTTTTAATAAATCATCCAATACAACAACATCATTAGACTGAAGTTTATCCACTGCAATAATTCCTTCATGTCGAATAAAGTTGCGACTTTGCAATTCCTGAAACAGCGACGGTTGATAAATACCATAACACCAAATCACTCGATTGATAGGTTCCTTAAACAACTCCCTTCTTTTATCCAATAAATTCAGCGTGAAAACAGTTTTAACCTGCATGAGATGGACCTGATACAGTCAGAACTTTATCGCATTGAAGTCTGAAATCCATTTTAATACTTCGAGATTCAACATTTGCATAATTAACGCTTAGAGCCAAAGATATTACCCAATAGGTTACCCACGACAGGAGCTAACATCGGAAGTATTGCTGAAAGGAAACCGCCCTTTTGTGTTAGAGTTTTCCTCTTTCTTTGAAGGGTGACTTTAGGATTGGAGATGAAACGCAATTTTGTAGCATATCGCTTAAGTAACTTTCGTTGTTTTGGTGCTAATTTCTTCGTCCTCAACTTTCTCACATGAGAAATAATTTCACAAATGAATTTATCGTTAGCATGTCGTATAGCATTGTATCGCTGATTTGCTTTCATTCGTCGGAGAGCTTGAATGGCTGAAGAAAACTTTTGACTTTTACGTTTCGTCATTTTACGTTTCGCCATTTTCCGTGTTAGTCTTTGCTAAAACCTGTCTTTACCGCATTTGCATAGGTACTAACTATTGCGACATAAGTGACACTCGAAATGAGCAATATCACAGTGGTTACATTTGCAAAGTTGAATGCAATTACGTATGAAACAGCGTTGACAAAAAGCATGCTTACATCTCTTGAAGATGCGCTTTTCATTTCCATCCTTTCGCTTACATACATCACAACACATAGTTTCACCGTTACTGGTAACGTCTATAGCAAGTCTTTTTGAAGATATGAATTTGCTAGCCTTTTCTAAATAATAGACGCATGTACAGAAGGAATATACTTCGAGAGTGAGCAGACATAGCTCGAAAACCAGTTGTGCTACAATCAAGTACCACTGCATTTTCAATTTTTGTTTATGGAAAGTTGAATGTGAATATCTGAAATCGCTTCAATCACTAGACTGCTACCATGATGGTTAAATGCGTTAAGACGTTCAGCAATTTTTATCATATGTCTTTTGAAAAATTCTTTGGGGTGATCTACCACTTCCATTGAATAAGAAGCAAAATGGAAAGAGCGACTTTCCACCTCTTCCTTTCCAAAATGACTAAACTTAATTTTCGCAACTAATCGCGCCATGACAATGCTATCAGAGAATGTATTCATTAACTCTAGAAATAGAGTGCTAGCATCATCGAGCACTGCTTCGATGTCGGTCTCATCTTTATGAAAATTTATCACATAATCTTGAACAGCTCCTTTTAAACTTTGCCTATAAAAATGTAATGTTCCGCAGTCGTTTGAGAAAGACATGATCGCCCTTTATCTAACCCATCCATTGCATGAAAACAACAACTCTTTTCATAGTAACATTTATTGAATAACTGTAACAAGCATGCATTATAAATCAATGGTTTGAAAGAGATAAAATAGATACAGCTGGTAACTATCATACAGCGAGCAATGATAACCATACAGGACTTTGGCAGTGTTGAGGTAAGGAGGAAAGAAGCATTGGTTATGAACGTAGCTACTACAACGAACAGACAAAATAGGAACAGACAAATCCTTAAAACGTTTCGTGACTTCATGATAATGTTGATTCACTCTACTATCCCAAGGCGGGAGCAAAATATCATCAATGATTAGATTGGGAAATACTTTCCTCTCCTTACCAGGATTATTACAAAAGATGCGTATAACATTGAAAGCAGCTAACCATCGTTTAAAGTCAATAAGAAGAGCACTCTCACAAGAAAAGCCATAGTCTTGCAAATATTTCAGATTAAGTCCATGAATGTGTTTTCTCGCCCATTGATCAACATTGGGATCACAGTTGGCATGTTGATGATAGACACTAACAATCTGATATGTCCAATTGTTCATAGCAATAGCACTGAGCTCCTGTACAGGGTCACCCTCACAATCCATAAAAATGATGATAGAAGCCTAAAACGGAAATTTACACATCTAAGGAAACGGTCTATAACATATTACAAAATGAAGAATTACATCGATGCTTTTCACGACAAAATACACAAATGATATGATGGCAACGAAGAAGTAAAATGTATCTAATAAGACCACGTCTACGACACTCAAATCACATAAGCGAATTGTCATAGGGTAGAGTTAGGAAAGGACTAGTAATTCTCCTTCTTTGATTTGCGTTTTGATGCAGCATTCTTCTCCGACTTGCGCTTCGTACCACTGCTGTTAAGGATTTGATCAATTATGTCGTCCACGTTGGGTGGTTTTGGAATATATAGGATGGATTCCATATGCATGGAGAGAGAGGCTATTTTATTATCCTTGTGTCGACCATAATATAGCCCATTCACTTTGAAAAGGATATCCCAAGTACCTTCTCCGAGCTCATCACATCTGATGGGCATTGATTGATCTCCCTCCTTTTTATAGTAAGTACACCAATGTGATACCGGTAGGCAAATGTGATTACCATCCCAAATCTTTCTATAGGGAGTATCCTTGTCATCTCTCGCCCTCCACTCTTGAGCAAGAGGAGTAGGAATGTCCATATTTAATGTCACATACTCCTCAATAATATCAAGTTGGCGGCGAATGTACGGACTCACGGGGATCAGTATGTAGTCCCCATACTGATTGCGCATTATCTTGACATCCGTGGAAGGGAGCATTCCCGTTTGGAGTACTACGCTATGATCGTCATAACGCAAGACTTGTTTAAATTTACGCTGTAGCGGTGTAGGATTATGCACCTTGGTTGTTTCTTCCACTGGCCTCAGTTGTAGATGATCTGATCGTAGCGAACCTTGTAACGTTTGACCGCCATTTTGTCCTACTAGTGCAGCAGATGGAGTAGATGCCTGAAAATGAAAAAAGATTGTATTAAGTTTACGTTCAAGGGAGGGGAGGAGGGAAGTAGCGACTTACCATTTTAGTTGGATAATAGAACAGGGAACTAGAGAGAGAGAAACTGTGCGTCCGTCACTCGTGTGATTCAACGATGGAATGATTCTCACTGTGGAAGGCTCGCTATTTATAAAGAAATGCTTGATTCTCATTGGATGATGATCCTCATTGGACAATAACATCAAGCTGATTCGAAATCTGGCCTCCGTTTACCCATCCGAGCCTTCGTTTTGGTGCTACAGCCCAAAACGTCCCAAATTCTAACTCTGTCGTTTTTCGCGAATGTCCCAAAATCTTAAATGGCGTCTCGCATCTAAACGAAGACAGATAGGAACAAGCCGTTTCTTTCACTGAATTTGTCTCACTCTTAGCTTTCAAACGAGCTATCGCACGACAAAATCCGTCCACTGGAAGCCAAAATCGAAGCGAGCTCTCCCGAGGGGGGGGGTAGGGTGGGAAAAACTTGTCGACCTAACTTTTTCTCTCCGATTGACTTGAAACTCACCATACAGATAGAGAATTTCACGCTGATTCCAAATCTGAAATCCGTTTTCTCATCCGATGCTTCGTTTTGAAGCTACAGCCCAAAACGTCCCAAATTCTAACTCTGTCGTTTTTCGCCAATGTCCCAAAATCTTAAATGGCGTCTCACATCTAAACGAAGGCAGATCGGAACAAGCCGATTCGTTCAGTGAATTTTTCTCACTCTTAGCTTTCAAACGAGCTATGGCACGACAAAATCCGTCCACTGGAAGCCAAAATCGAAGCGAGCTCTCCCGAGGGGGGGTAGGGTGGGAAAAACTTGTCGACCTAACTTTTGACGAGGAAGACGATGGTAGCACTGGCGCATCGAATTTCGACACTTTGGATTTCCTCCCACCCTACCCCCCCGGGGTGGAAAACTTGTCGATCCAACTTTTGATGAGGAAGACGATGGTAGCACTCGCGCATTGGATTTCCCCCCCCCCCGGGGTGGAAAAACTTGTCGAGCCCATTTTTGACGAGGAAGACGATGGACACCACGTCCACCAGGCCGGCACCCAAGCCCACCCGGGCGGCACAACACCCCAGGACAGGGAGGAGGAGGAGGAAGAGAGGAGGGGGAGTAGGGTGGGAAACGGCCGCCATCTTGCGCTATCTGGTGTTTGTCACTTGCTTACTACTCTGGAAGGAGACTAGCGACACTGTAGAGACACCAGAGCTTTGAACCTACAATAAAAAAACGCAACTGATCGAGAAAAGTGGAGAGCAATCATAAAGAGACGACCTTAGAAACAAACTGTTTACCTGAAGTTGACTACATGTAGAATGGAAATTGACTCAAGGTCGCGACACATCCGGGGGAACTAAGTTGGGGCATGAATGATCAATTAAAAGCTTAGATTTACTTATGTGACCAATTCTAATCCAATGATACAGTTGTTGGTAGGTGAATCTAAGTGAAAATGCGAGAGATTAATGTGCCACTATTGTGTATTGCATGAAGCTTAACTTCCCTTTTAGAGGTTTTATTGTCAATTTCTATGCAGACGACCGTCCATCCCTTCGACAATTGGAAGAAGAGGGCGTTAAGGCAAAAGGTAAGTAAAGTCTGACATACAAAAATATGAACAATTTAATACTGAATCCAGCCTTCAATCAAAATACGTTATCCGAAAAAGAAAGATATGTTCGTGTAAAGCTTCTTTTGTTCTCAATTATTACAATCCGTGGGCAGAACACACATATGCCCGATCCATATCGAGAGCAGACTTAGCCAGTCATCCTGCTGGCTTGCAACAAAATGATTTCATTAACTTTGATCAGAAAAATCTTCTTCGTGGTGCGAGCTCGGAACTTTCGCACATTCCTTCGGTACTAGCATGAAATCTACCACCTAAGTCTAACACGAAAGTAACATGAGGTATATCTTGTTGCTAATTTATTTAAACGTGTATGATTCCACATAAGGCAATACCTCGCTATTGGACGAGACTACACCAGATTAAAGAAGTTATTACTAAGTAATTTTAATTGGATTAAAAGCTCAGTGATTCCTGTCAAAAGGTTGTAGACCTGTGGGCGATCTATTTATCAAGCTGCTCAGGACTCGGACAACACCGTCTCTTCTTTATGACAAACTTCTTTTTTTTCTGAGAATGCACTTTAGCCTGTAGCGAGATGTGGCAAGAATGGCGATGGTTCTTGCCTAGATAATTCATAGACATATCACAAATATATCATAAGTGTGAGCGATTTACAGGTCTAGTTGGTTGCATTACAATCTGTTGTAGGTCCACTAGACTTACTTTTAAATATCTCTGAAAAAATCTCATTATTTCCGAAATTTTCAAAATATCTCTGCGGAGAATATGCTTTATTTCTAGATTGGCGACATTGCTTGCTGTTTATATCTTAATAAGCTTAGATGTATACTATTTTATACTTTCAGCCTTCAGGATGGATTATTTTCATTAACACAGTTCATCTCTCCCTCAGAAGCTGTAATCAGAACTACCAACAAGGTATGCAAGTACCTGTTCATGCACGTGTTTCAATTATTTGCCGGAAGTCGAGGAGCTATTGTATTAATTGTTCAATTTACAGAAATACAATTAATACAAGGCATCTGCAACTTAAGGCATGAGCGTCTTTCATCATCGTTTCCCATTTCTATCAGAGGACAAGGATCAAGACCAATTGTTCACTTACCAAAATTTAGTCATTTTAGTCAGATATAGGTTAAATTTTTGTCAGTTGGTCAGTTATAGATCTAATTCACTGACAAAGTTCAAGTATTTGACCATACCTTCAACTAATAGTTGTTACCCCATTGTGTTAAATGGTATACGAAAAAACGAAAAACCAATAATAGAATAATAGAAAGCAATGGTAAATCAAAAGTAACGGGTTCTTGTTACCTTTCACTCATCATAGACACTGCTATCTGTGAAAAGAAAAAGATAAAATTTCTATCTTTACAGTCATACCATTTTCAGTCCTCGCCACACACAATGCTAGGAGTATACTATAGGCCTGCACCATAGGCTCCTCCATTAGCTATGGCTATCTCGACCGGAAGCGAAATTTCCGTCCTTGCCAAAGTAGGGGAGTAGTAAGCAAACCTCCACAATAAACACAGCGCCCCCCCCTCGGGAGATAGTCTTGGTCGTCCGTCCAGGTTGACTTGGGCGGCCGACCAGGTTGGTAGATGTTGTAAAACGACAGAGTTAACGGTGAATTTGGGATGTTTTTGGTCTCTAGCGTCTAAAGGGCTGTTCCAATGGTAGATCTGAGATTAGATTTGGAATCAGCGTCATATTCTGCATCCGTAGGGTGATTTCCAGCTCCATCGGAGAGAAAAAATTTTTGGGACGTCCCCCCCTCGGCAGTGTTGCTTCCAACTTTGGTTCTAGAGATCGTAGAAAGTCGTGCAATAGCTCGTTTGAAAGCTAAGAGTAAGACAAATTCAGTGAAAGAAACGGCTTGTTCATACCTGTCTTCGTTTAGATGTGAGACGCCATTTAAGATTTGGGAAATTGGCGAAAAACGACAGAGTTAGAATTTTCCAAAAAACAGCTCCAGCGGGCGAACGAAGGCTCGGATTGGTAAACGGAGGCCAGAATTGGAATCAGCTTGATGTTATTGTTCAATGAGGATCATGCATTTCTCCATAAATAACGAGACTTAAGAGTGACAATCATTCTTTTTTTGGATCGTATAAGTGACGGACGCACGTTCTCTCAGCTCATCTATCCTACTTTTCAACTAGAATGGTAAGTCGGAAAACTTCCCTCCACCTCCTTTCTTGAGTGTTTACCTAATCCCATCTTTCCGCTTTCAGGCTTCTACATCACTTACCAGACTAGATGCTGATGTCCAGACGGTGCAAGGTTCGCTACAATCAGACCGTCTACAGTTGAGACCGGTGGAGGAGACAACACAGGTACATAATCCTACACCCCTACAACGTAAATTTAGACAAGGCATACGCTATTTCGATCATGTTATAGCACTGGAAACGGGAATGATCCCTTCGACAGACGTGAGTGTGAAGAGGAATCAGTATGGAGACTACGTCATCATTCCTGTAGCTCTATACATACGTCGCCAGGTTGACATTATTGAAGAATTTGTGACACTAAATATGGATATCCCTGCTCCCCTTGACGAAGTGTGGAGAGCGAGAGATGACAAGGATACACCATATAAAAAGATATGGGAAGGTGAACGACTTTCTCTACCACTATCGCATTGGTGTTCTTACTATCGAAAGGATGGAGAACAAATAACACCCATCAGGTGTGAAAAGCTCGCAGAAGGCACTTGGAATATTCGTTTCACAATAAGCGGACTATATTATGGTTATCATAAGGATAATAAATTGGCCTCTATAGCAATGCATACTCAATCCATCTTATATATACCGAAGCAGCCAGATGTTAATAACATTATTGATCAAATCCTTAACGAGAGCGGTGGGAAGCACAAGTCAGAGGAGAATGTTGCCGGAAAACGCAAATCAAAGAAGGAGAATCGCTAATCCCTTCCTATCTCTACCTTATGACAATTCGCTTATGTGCTTTGAGTGTCGTAGACGTGGTCTTATCAGATACATTTTACTTCTTCGCTGTTATCATGTTATTTGTGTATTTTGTCGTGAACAGCATCGTTGCGCTTATTCATAATGTAATATGTTATAGGATTTTTCATCCGATGAGCAAAACTATGTAATTTTCCTTTTAGTCATCCACCATCATTTTTATGGATTGTGAGGGTGAACCTGTACAGGAGCTCAGTGCTATTGCCATGGACAATTGCCCATATCAGATTGTTACTGTTTATCATCATCATGCCAAGTGTGATCCCAAAGCTGATGGATGGGCGAGAAAACATATTCATGGTCTTGATCAACAATATTTACAAGACTTTCGTCTTCCTAGTGAAAGTGCTCTTCTTATTGACTTTAAAAGATGGCTAGCAGCCTTCAATGTTGTACGTATCTTTTAAAATGATCCCTCCAAGGAGAGAAAGCTTTTTCCTAATCTAGTCATTAATGATATTCTACTTCCACCTTGGAATAGTAGAATTAATCAACACTATCATGAAGTTACGAAACGTTTCAAGGAACTGAGTGTTCCCATTTCAAATGTTCGTTGTAGTATTTTCATTCATAATCAATGTTCTTTTCCTCCTTACCTCAACACTGCCAAAGTATGGTTTGGTTTTCATTGCTCTCTGTATGATAGTCACCAACTCTATCTATTTTATTTGTTTCAAACCCAAAATTTGTAATGCATGCTTGAAGAAGTCATTCAATTAAAGCTCTATGTAAAGACTTGCTGTTTTTCATGCAATTGGAGAGATAGATGCAGGATGACAATGTCTTTCTCAAATGATTGTGGAACATTGCGTTTTCATAAGCAAAGTTTAAAACGGACTATTCAAGATTATGTGATAACATTTCATAAAGATGAGATTAATATCAAATCAGTTATTGGTGATACTAGCACACTATTTTTGAAGTTAATGGATACGTTTTCTGATAAAATTGTAATAGCCTGATTAGTTGCGAAAATTCATTTCAGTCATTTTGGGAAAGAAGAGGTAGAAGATCGTTTCTTCCACTTTGCTTCCTATTCAATGGAAGTTGTAGATAATCCTGAAGAAATTTTTGAAAGACATATGGGAAAAATTCCTCAACGTCTTGATGCATTTAACCATCATGGTAGCAGTCTAGTGATTGAAGCAATTTTACATATTCACATTCAACTTTCTATAAAAGAAACTTAAAGATGCAATGGTACTTGATCGTAGTACAATTGGTTTTCGAGTTATGTCTACTTACTCTCGAAGTATATTCCTTCTGTACATGCGTCTATTATTTAGAAAAGGCTAGCAAGCTCATGTCGTCAAAAAGACTTGCTTTAGAAGTTGTTAGTAAGAGTGAAAATATGTGTGATGTATGTAAGCGAAAGGATGGAAGTGAAAAACGCATCTTTAAGAGATGTAAGCATCCTTTCTGCCAGCGCTGTTTCATACGCTGCTGTATTCAACCATGTTAATGTAAGCCACTGTGATATAGCTCATTTCGAGTGTCACTTCTGCCATAAAAGTTAGTACCTATGCAAATATGGAAAATTCAAGTTGTGACAATGGTAAAGAGAAAAATGGCGAGACGTAAAAGTCGAAAGTCTTCAAAATTTTCTGCAGCCATTCGAGCTCTTCAACGAATGAAAGGAAATCATCGATAAAATGCTATACGACATGCTAATGATAAATTTATTCGAGAAATTGTTTCTCATGTGAGAAGTTTGAGGACAAAGAAATTATCACCACAACAACAAGAGTTACTTAAGCGACATACTACAAAATTGCGATTCATCTCCAATCCTAAAGTTACCCTTCAAAGAAAGAGGAAAACTCTAACACAAAAGGGTGGTTTCCTTTCAGCAATACTTCCGATGTTAGCTCCTGTAGTGGGCAACGTATTGGGTAATATCTTTGGCTTTAAGCGTTAATTATGCAAATGTTGAGTCTCAAAGTATTAAAATGGATTTCAGACTTCAATATGATAAAGTTCTGACTGCATCAGGTCCATCCCATGCAGGTAAAACTGTTTTCACTCTGAATTTGCTAGACAAAAGAAAAGAATTGTTTAGGGAACCTATCAATCGAGTGATTTGATGTTATGGTATTTATCAGCCGTCACTCTTTCAGGAATTGCAACGTCGTAACTTCATTCGAAATGAAGCAATTATTCGAGCTGATAAGATAGAGTCCAACGATGTCGTTGTATTGGATGATCTATTGAAGGAAAGCAAGAATTCTAAAGACGTTACAGATATTCTCACTCGCGTAGCACATCACAAAAGGTGCTTTATAGTCTATATCACGCAAAATTTGTTTCCTGATGGGAAAGAAGCCCGCACACGAAACCTGAATACGCACTATTACGCTATCTTTAAGAATCCACGAGATAGAAGTCAATTTGAAATTTTAGCGCGACAAGTTTCGCCAAGAGGTTCAAAAGCCTTAATTGAAATTTTTCAAGCAGCAACTGAAAAACCACACGGTTACTTATTTATCGATTTTACACAGGAGTGTCCGAAAGAATTTAGATTTCGAAGTGATATTTTGAAAAAGCCTATGATTATCTACGAACTATGAGCTGCTATTCTCGCATGATTGTTATTCCTCAGGATGAATATGTGCAATTGACTGCTTTACAGCAAGTAAAGCAACCTCTTGCAAATCAAATTTATAAGAAAGAACTGGATTATCAGGAAAATGCACATATTAAAGATCCATATCGCGCAGTTTTATTACAATCAGAAACTGTTGAAGAATTGAAAAGTTTGAAGAATAAGATGCATGACTCTGTTTCGACTGCTACACCTTCAGCATCTCGTGCACATGCAATAGCTCTTTTCAACAGCATTGAACCATATCTCAATGTGAATGATAGAGGTGAAATCATTACAGATGATGATAAAATTATTAGCGCTTCGCGTTATGAAGACTTGATTCAGTATGCAACGCGTAGAAAACGTCGACAAAGTATGTCCCACATGGTTGGCCATATTTTTTCAACTATTGAAAAAGCATAATGTTCCAAAATTTGCATTGAATAATGAAACATTGAAAGAACTTGATTCTACTTCAGAAGTTGGTACTACTTCAAATGTTAATTCTGTTCCTAAAATTAGGAGTGTTGCAATGCCAAGAAATTGGTTTAAGAGCTCACCTTCTACATCTCCTTTCACACTTACTAAGAAAACAAGAGGAAGAGAAGGACGTAGATCTACACCCTCTAGGCAAACAAGAGAAAGAGATAGACGTAGAAGATCTCCACCAAAGAAATATATGTTCTCAGACTATTAATATGAAGCAGATGTGTTGCATGCCATGCAATGAACCGCCGGAGGTGCATGCTGATGTAACATGTACTTGCTGTGCCAGCTGTTACAGTGAGACTCCTAAGCAATGTGAACATGATGGCAAATCTGCTAAATCTTGTGGCTGTTGTAAGTGTAAAAAGACAAGAAAGCAAAAACATGAGAAGAAGGAGGAGGAGTCAGTCGTCATCACATGAACTTTTAAAGTCAATATACTATGATGTAAAACATCCAGCAGGATTTGCCATCTATAAAGAAATTATCAAAAGCGAGTGGTCTTCCGCAATCACAAGTTAAACAATGGTTAAAGGGTCAGGCTACCTATACACTCCACAAACAAGCGAAAAAGAAGTACCGTTCCCGTCATTATATTACTCATGACATTGATAAACAGCGGCAGGCAGATTTGTGTGACGTTGCCTCTATTTCAAAACATAACTCGGGAAATAATTTTGTTTTGACAGTAATTGATATTTCCTCGCAATATGCGTGGGCTCAACCATTAAAAACTAAAGAAGGTAAACGAGTAGCAAAGGCATTTGAGTCAATTTTCCAAGAGGGTCGCATTCCGAAGAGAATTCAGAGTGATTAAGGAAAAGAGTTCGAAAATCAGCATGTGGGAAGATTGTTTGAGAGATATGACGTTGAGTTGTTTAGTGTAAAGAGTGTTTATAAGGCTGCATTAGTTGAACGTTTTAACCGCACATTGAAAAATCGCTTGTGGCGACATTTTACTGCCAACTTGACACAAAATTGGACAAAGATTCTACAAGATACGGTACATGCCTACAATCACTCGCTACATCGCTCTATTGGACTCAGACCAGCAGATGTGAATGCTGACAATGTAGATGAAGTGCGTCAAACATTCCAACGTAAGCGTAATAATGCAAAAAGTGATGTAAAAATAGGCGATAAAGTTCGCATATCAAAAGGAAGAGTGTTTTTGCCAAAGGTTATCTCCCGAATTGGACAGAAGAAATTTTTACAGTTTCAAACATCAATAAAAAAGACTCTCCCTCAACTTACAAGTTAAAAGATTACGATAATGAAGAAATAGATGGCAGCTTTTACCGTGATGAGATTGAGGTAGTCACTGAAAGTGAGACATATTTAGTAGAGAAAATCATCCGTTGCAAAAAACGTCAAGGCGAAGAATGGTGTCTTGTTAAATGGCTCGGCTATCCTTCAAGTATGAGCTCTTGGATGCGTCGTGCAGACATTTTTCATCAAAGTGATCGCAAGTGATTTATGCAAAACTGTAACTTGCGTGTTCAAGATTTAAGTAATGAATCCGACTGCATCGTTTTATTCACGGCCCCCCTATGTAAGTGGCGCGGGTACAATTTACAGTGGTGCTCGCCGTCAACGTGGAGGTAGTATATTTGGCGCGCTGAAATCTGTTGTAACTCCTATCTTATCTACTGTCGGAAAAAGTTTAAAACGATCTGTTTTAAGTAATGCTGTTGGCTTTGCTGGTGATGTTGTCAATGATATTGCCGGTGGAAAAAATATAAAGAGTACTTTACTAAATCGTGGGAAGGAATTCGGTTTAAGAACATTACAGGAATCCTTAACTCGTAATCGACAAAAGAAAGCACCTAAACGAATGAATGTTAGAAGAAAGAGAAAACAGCGCGCAGCTGGTAAGAGGCGAACTTCACGCAAATCTAAGAAAAGGCATTCACGCAAACGCCGTGCGCGCTCTAATCCTTCATCGCGTGCTAAACGACGACGCTGTCATAACTTCTAATCATGGAGTGTAAAACTTCAAATTTTTGTTTGTTTGATCAACAAGCGATTCTTGGTTCTTTATTCTTAGTTCGAGTATTGTAGATTATCATCCTCGAACTGCTGAGAATACTGGTCCAATTGAATTTGTCATTCCTGGCGCTAGTGATGACTACATTGATTTAAGTTATGCAATGGTTGATGTGCGGTTCAGAATTCAGCAAGCAGATGGTACTAACATCGATGCTGCACATAAAGTTGATCTGAACAATTTACCGCTGGCAACACTATTTCGTGATGTTTCTCTAACTATTGGAGAGCAACAGGTAGAGGGTGGACAAAGCGATTATCCCTATAAAGCATATTTCAATGCCCTATCATAGTTTCATCCGTCAGCACAAAAGAGTCATATGGAAGCAATGGGATGGTATAGAGATGAAGCAACACAATTTCATAGTGAGACAAACACTGGTTTTGTAAAGCGATCTGCTTTGATTAAAGATAGTAAAGTATGTCAGCTATAAGGTCCACTAAATCTTGACTTCTTCAGACAGTCAAAGTTTTTACTCTGTAATACCAGCATGCGAGTCAAACTTACATTGAACAAGCCTGAATTTTTGTTGGATGCATATGCTAAAGTTGTCAATTTTAAATCCATGTGGACGATCTGACGCTATACATTCGTCGAGTGGTAGCTAATCCAAGTGTAATTGGAGGACATGCTGAGGGTCTTAACCATAGCAATGCCATTTATCCTATTCAATATACAAAGCTTCAAAGATTTAGTATTCCTAAAGATCAAAAGAGTTTTATGAAAGATGGTTTATTTCCATCAGAAGCACCAAAACTCCTAATGGTAGCAATGGTTGAAAATAATGCATTCAATGGCAATATAAAGAAGAATCCTTTCAACTTCAGACACAACAGTTTGAGCGAAATTGCTTTACGTGTAAATGGTGTCAGTCATCCTGGACCGCCCTATAGACCAGACTTCTCTTCTTATCAATTTTTGCGCAGCTATGTTGACTACATGAATGTCTTTGGCTTTTACAACACAGACGACACCAACGGGCTTACAATGAAAGAGTTTAAGAATGGCTATACTATTCATGCATTTGATTTGACTGCCGACAGTGATATTAGTGCACCTTATCGTCAAGCTAACGTTCCTCATAATATTCGCTTGGATCTGGAGTTTAAAACAACGCTAGCTGCGACGATCAATGTATTGATTGATTTATGCAGTTTTGATTCAAATATTGAAATAACTAAGTATCGTGACGTGATTCTTCACTATAATCGTTAATGAGTTGGTTGAATGCTGACGATATTAAAGCAAAAGTACAGCGTAATGCAGATAAAGCTACGTTGAAAGCTTTTGATAATATCTATTCGCTAGATACCCTACCAACTACATTAAAACAGTATCCCATCTTTATTGTATTGAACACTCAGTCAAAGAATTTAGAAGGTGAACATTGGAAAGCTATCTTTATTGGAAAAGACAGACGCGGTGAACTATTTGACTCTCTTGCTGAACCTCTAAATATACCAACACAGCAGTGGTTGAGAAAATATACTCGTCAATATCAACGAAATGAGCGCATACTACAACATCCACTTTCATCAACTTGTGGTGCTTTCGTATTGTACTTCATTTTAAAGCGTTTGCATGTACGTCGATTTAAATCTGTTATTCAAAAGTTTTCATATAACCCATCTTCTAGTGAAAAAATGATTTGTAAGTTCTATAATGATTTGAAATAAAACACCTTCATATTGGAATAAAAATTGTTTTTATTTCACAATCCGCTGGGTATGTACATATTCGATTAAACGGTCTAGGATTGTATCTGCTTGCACTTCTGATTTCAATCCAGTAATGATAACTTAACTTTTGTGAAAGATTGCAATATGTACAGGAATCCAACAAATAATGAGAGCTGCAGGAAAAAGTTCTGGCTCATAACACAAATTGTAACTGCTGGTACGAATCTTCGAAAACGATACATTTTCACTCAATTGAGTAGAGATCACCATATTGTTCACAGTCAGATTCGACATCACACACTTCTCCCTCTTCCATATCCGGTGTAGTAGCTTCTGCAGTTCTAAGCGCATTAACCGCGCTGATGAGTGAGACAGGGCGCCGAGAATTTGTACCGTCCCATTTGGAAAGAGTTGAAGGTTCCGTAAATTGCTCATCTTCACCAACATTTGCGGTCGACACGGATAATACTTGCTTTTTGGAATTTGTTGACATAATGTTGCGAGATCGATTTTGGTATAGAGTCTGATGCGGCGGAGAATGTTGACGATGGTGTAACGATGACGTCTCATGATAAAGAAATGAGTTAATAGAGCGATGTATCTTCCTTTTATACTTTTCCCAACTACCTTGATGAAATGTGAAGCAGATAGAAAGTTGGGAATGATAGATTTGTATTCGTTGCTTTTCTAGTCGCAACCATATGCGATTTCCTATTCGTGAATGTCTTTTCATATAGAAGTATTTCAAGTCCTTCATGATCTGATTTAGGCATTGAAAATGTCGATATGATAAAGCAAATTCTCTTCTCATATTTCCAGTATAGTCGTTGAAATATACGTTTTGATCATAATCAATCTCAACATGTTGTGGGGAATCTAATTTCCAACTCTTCATGATGGAGCGTAACATTGTGCTGAAGGTGGTGTCTGATTAAGATTTGCATAGCAAAGCGATGAACTCTCGACGAATAAATGACATAATGGTGCGATGCATCCATCTTTTATATTTTTCCCAATTGTATTTGCGAAATTTAAAATAGATTGAGGAATCAGAATGACAGATTTGAATTTCATTTCTGTAATGTTGAAGCCAAACTTAATTACCCAAAGAGATGAATTTTAGCGTTTCAAAATATTCCAAATCCCTCATCATGTCATTAAGATTAAAAAATTGTCGCCATGTTAATGTAATTCCTCTCGATGTATTTCCATGAGAATTTTTGAAATGAACGTTTCCATTGCGATCAACTTTGATGTATTGTTAAGAATCCAAAATCCAAGTCTTCATGATATTATGCAAATTGGTAATATATAGATCACCAGAATATGAAAATGTCATTTTACCATATTTTGCTTAGCAATGCAGCAGCAAATAGATTTGCTAGTAATCGAGTCGCTATCTGTTCTACTCCCATTGATAATATACAACAGCTGAATGGAGAGTGGGAAGTAGGGGTCACACAACTTGTTCACAGTAACTGTGTCTATACTTTTTATCATGAGGTGATGACTATCAATATGCGACGCAGACCTGCTTACCAATGTGAAAAGGGCGGCCGAGTATACATTCCACAATGGCCGAAGAAAGATCTTCTATCACGTCAGAAAATCGTTTATGATTTCCTGAATAAAGCGTGTAAACATATTGTCCAATTTACTCCACACAATGATGATCATAATTATGTACATCATGTAGTTGAGAAAGATTGGTTTATTGCTTTGAGTCCGAGTTTAAGAAATGATTTAGGTTACCTCGCTAGCGCCTTAACAAGCTATGATAATTATAACGTTAATTACCACCCAAGTGGTCATAAACAGTTAATATATCGAGAGGAAGCTTATTATGTAGATCTTATTCCAAAAAATGAGAAGACGTTGGTGAAGAAGATTGTGATTAAGCCAAGAAAGACAAACATGACTCCTGAAACATTATTGAAGAAATTTAATTATCTCCTTCGAGTTGATGGTAAACAAGTGGCAACATTGACTTATATAAAATCATCTAATCATATTGCAATCAGTAAATTAAATGATGATGATCTAGTATTAGTTTGTTCAAAAGATTTTCATCAGTTCTTGCGACATCATTCTGCAGCTGTTCATGGAAAATCTGATATGCAACATTTACCATGTGAAAGGTCAAATCAATTTGATACAGAATGGAGCGTATCTTTATACAGAAAGTGTGTAGAGCCTTTAGGTGGTATCTTACGTGAAACAAGAGTGTTGATGCCTCGCATTATTACTTCAGTTAATTTGGTTGTAGATTATTTAAATGAAGTGATTAATGAGCAACATATTTCATTTTCTGAAAAAGAAGGTACTTTGTCTCACTGTAAGTGGAAAAGGTATTGAACTAATTATGGATAAAACTCTAATGGACATTTTGGGTTTTGATCAAAATATCTTTAAAAGTGGTACTGTAACCAAAGCTAGCGCAGACATGTCGCTATCGCGTCGTATTAACTATTTTCAGATATATTCCAATATTGGTGAAGATGTACGTGTGGAAGATGTTGAAGCTCCATTGCTAGCAGTGATACCATACCAGCCAAAAAAACTGCAGTATTTTATCTGAGCATACTTTTAAGAAAGTGCATTATACAAAGCTGAAATCAAACTACATCCCACAAATTGATATTGCAATTTATGACGATGCTGGTGCGTTGATTCCTTTTCATAAAGATGCTGTAGCAAGTATCACACTCCATTTCCGAATGAAGAGTAAATGCAAAAGTATGCTAATATATTTTCCAATGTGATTAGTATGGAAAGTGAAAAAAGAGATTCGTTTCTTATTTACTTACCCACTAATGCTTCTTTCTATGAATAAATTTCCTAATAATAAACCATCAGACTATCGAGTAGAATTAAATCGCTCACTACATCTAGAAGGTGAATGGGAAGTAGGTGTTTCCAGCATTTGCTATGATAGCAATATTCAGAATGTGAATGATTTGGAAGAAATGATATTGACTCCTCGCATCCATGATGGAATAACGATGAATAATGCATTCCAGTTCCCATACAATTTAACATCAGATGGAAAGTGGAACTATGAATGGATTCAGATAAAATCAGTTTATTATGCTCCATTTGGGAATGAGAAAATTATTAAGGCGTTCAATAGTGGTAATACTTCCATCATAAAGAATAAGGATCAGAAAGTTTATGAGTTTACTATCTATCATTGGAGTAGGAGACTGTTCCTTCGCTTTCATTCTTTTACTAAAGGTCTTACACTGAGGTTGGATAATGAATTCTATCCACATCTCGGTTTTGGGCATGGACTACATCTAACGTCAATTGCTACTGCAAATGTTAAAAAAGTTTATTCAAATCGAATCAACAAATTTCATTATACCTTTAAAATATTTGATGAAGATGTTGTAGAATGCGAAGAACGCATCATTTTGAAAAAGCGTGGTGTTCAACCTTTATCACTTATTGAGTTAGTAAAACGATGGAATGAGACTGTGGGTAAGAAGTATGGAGAGAAACTTATGGCGGACAAAGATAAGTTGGTTATTCAGAAATATAATGACAAACTTACAGTTTATTTCTCTCCAACCTTGCGTCATTTTGTAAGACATCCAACACCCATTATTGGAAGCGGTTTGGTTTATGCTTCCCATGAGTATTACACTAAAGCTGATTCAGTTAATGATGAATGGTGGGTGGACATCTATGGTGATCGCATCAAGAAAATATGCCAGTCTTATCAAGAATCTAAGGTTGCTATCAATATAATGCCGCGTCTATATCATACAGTAGAAAGCTTCATTCATGTAATAAATCCTTATATACAACAGAAGTTGAAGCATGTGATGAAAAGTAAATATGATGTAAAGACACACCACATTTCGTTTTCAATTGAAAATCAACGCGTTGTTCTGAAACTGGGTGATGACATTCAATGTCAATTGAGTAAAAATTTGAAGAAACTCTTTGGTTTTTCAATGCTACAAACTGTGTTTACTGCTGCGCATACGATTGGTATAGAAACACCAATGACACTTGATAAACATGAACAACACCTTTACATTCAAAGTGATTTGATTCTACCTATTTCTGTTGGTGAGAAAACAGAACACATTTTGCGTGATTTCATTCATGATAAGGATGCTTTATGTGGAATAGTCGAGAAGATGTTTCAACCTATTTTCTACCATCCTGTTATCAAGCAAACTATAGCATCTATTTCTATCAAAATTACAAATGGTCTACATGAGTGCATCCATGTCAAAGATACTAAATCCCTCATAACTTTAGTGTTTCGGAGAACAGAGTGAAGTCATTGTAAAATTTTATTGAAATAAAAATATTTGTATGAAAAGGTCTTTTCACAGATATAGGAGGAATGGGCTGACTATAGGCATATATTCACAAGGAAGTGCAATCTAAAACGATACACAAAACAACAATGAATGTCAACAAAAGCATCATGAAAATACTGATTTGAGACTGAATCTATTTACACATCTCCTGAATCTGGCAGTGTGAGTTTAATTCCTTTGGTTAGTGATATGTTTGTATCAGGATGAACATGTGGAAGAGATATGTTATGTCCTATCCAACACCTCTTATCTTCCCACGCTGAAAGTGCTCGCTTTCTAAATGTATGAGTTTTTACCTCATGCGTCTTTGATTTTAAGATGGTCATGTTGACAAACGTTACACATTTGTTTTTAAAGGCCTTCTTATGGACCCTATGTTTCATATTTACAACAATCGACTTAGATATGCCTTTTGCGCGCTTAATACTGTCACTGGAGTCTTTTGGTTTCATAGAATACATTTTAGGACGAAGAAGAGTCATTTCCTTAATTTCTTTTCCTCCCATTTCATCTTTGAAGCATCCTAATTTTGCTTTATTTTTAGTAGAGTATAGTGGGTTATCTGTAGGATAATTTGACATATCAAAATAATTTTCTAAAGATTTTCCTATTTCATTGAAGTTTAGTTCTTTCTCAGCAGCGATACTTAAAAAGAAACTGTCTGTATCACCACCCAGCAAACGCACGTCTTTAGTTAGAGGACATGGTTTTAATATTCTATAGAAGAGTTGATACATTTCAAGCTTGGAATAATCTAACACAGCTTGTCGAATGTAGATGGGCTTGCACAACTCTACTTCTGATTTTATCATTTTAACACCAACCAACTCATCATCTATAATATCTCTATCAATAAAGAGAGGTGATGCCGCTAACTATTGAAATTTATCATTATGATTCACAAGTTTATAGTTTATACGTTTTCTAACATCCTCCATCGTCATACCAAAAAGACTATTATTCTTATATTTATAAAGATCCTTTTCAAAATTATTTTGGGCTAGTGCACGTTTCTGGCTGTTACTATCAATATATGGTTTCAGAAAGGCTTTCTGTCTAAATTTGATAATGCGGTGAACTGTTTTTGAAATCATGCCCATTTCTAAATAAAATTGTAAGATGGAAACGTGGACTAGATAATTTTCTTTATCAAATTGAGTAAGCAAAAGTTTGCGACAAGGCTTATACTTGGGTTGTCCACTCCCTTCTGAATCTTCATGAAATTGTTTCGTAAAGTCCGAAAAAATATCTTCAGTCACTTCACCTGATTCGGGCGCAAGTGGAAAATCCAATTTTATTTTTAATACTATTTGGATAGATAAGATTTACCTCAAAATAATATCCCCAATCACCATCATCTGGAATAGCTAGTTTGAAGGATTGGAGAAATGTTGATTTTCACTATCACCTAGCCAGCAAAACTCAGAGTGAGGTAGAGGTTTGGATAGTGAACTACCATATAAATTATTCTGGTCATAGTACTTTAGATGAATCTGATCATCATCTACTTTTTTTGATTTTATTTGATGTCTATTTACAAATGTGAGACCACCGCGAATTCCTCGCTCAAATAAATTATACATCTCTGGATCTTGTAAAAGGTGGATGCTCTCTCCAGTCATTTTAAAAGCAGACTGGAATGACATGACTGGAAGACTGACAAAGTGGATAGGGTCTAATTTATCTTCTTCTAATGTCACTCGTCGAAACTCCTGAAATACATCAGCCAGCAAAAATACATCTACTTTTAGATAGGCGATCATATAATCGCTAAACGTTTGACAGTCAAATTTTGTCCATGCAACTTGAGTATGATTGTAATCTTCTACCTTACATTCTATACCAGTAAAATCATTTTTAAATTTATCTATTGATGGAAGAGAAGTCTCACTAAGTTTAGAAATGTTGTCAAAGTATGCATATGGAAACATTCCTTTGCGTGTGATGACTTCATCCGTCAAGTTAGGATATTGTTTCTTCAAATTTTGAGTTAGTAGAAGAGACTTAAGATTTTGAGCGAGAGGTGCTACTGATGAAGTCATGAATTGATAGGAATCTAAAAATTTTATATCAAAGTAGACTGTCTCATTTTCTTTAGTCTTATCAGCTGGTACTTTTACTGTCATGGACATAAATTTTTCCCTTGTTTGAGCTATAACATTCATCAACCACCCCTTCATTTTTCCTAACCCCCTTCTATTATCATATGGCTGTCATAACCTTTGAAGTTATGAAAAATTTCGGGTAGAGTGCGCCGTTTCATTCTTAGAGAAAAGTTGCATCTTGAACACAGCGCGTTTCTAAATTTACCAGTGATGTGATCATGGTCACGCACTTTCTTAATTTTACCCTCATCAAACGTTTTATTACATTTTGAGCAGACTTTACAACTTTCAAATTTTATCTGATCATCTGCTGTCATATTTAATGATCTGTGATAGAGTTCACTATCATATTTTTGTTGAAATTTACTAGCACTTTCCAGGAATTGCAAGAATTTGTGTATACAATCCTCACCTTGCCAGACTTGCATTTTATTATTTTTATTTTGGAAATGATTATGCCATACCTCATAACAGGACATGGCTGCTGGCTTGTGGATGTTATCATCAATATAGCATTCGATGTCAGCATAGATGACACGAAGAGGACTTAATTCACTACCATTCTCTCTATATGAAAAGATTTTATCTTTGGGCATGCGTTCCATTTGCAATTTACCTCGCTTACACCATTCATAATGTGTTTGAAACTTATCTTTTGACCAGAAGGATCTCATACAACGGTCACATGTGAAATGCTCCCCCTTTTGGATGTTAAGTGGAAATATAGTCGATGAATATTTGGAATACCGCAGTAATGCCATTGTTGACTATTATCCTCATATACCAACAAGAGGTTGACAACACGATCATAAGTTGATGAACGTCTGTTGTAGCGTACACCTTTAAGTCCTTTTTGCCAGACGTGAACAATTATTTTAATTTCATTTAATTTTTCAAATTTCTCTATATCTTTCAATTTCATATCTTCACTATTGCAGTCATCAAATTTCAATTCATTCCCCCATTGATGATATTTGGTTTTACGGAAACGGTTGTTCTGTACATCATGATAGTGAAGAATGGATAAATCCGCATGCTTAAAACAGTGCGATTCACAATCTATAGAAATGACTGCTTTCTTATCTTTTAACGTTTTTGGAAGATTGAAGGAGAGTAATATTAAACATGGCAGATTCTACACTATCAAAGTCAGACCACTATCGCGCTCGTTAAATTTATCAATATTTGATTTTAGCCCTTGAATGTGAAAATTTAACCATACTTCTTTATCTACTACCTCTGTAGCAGGAGAGGAGGGTATGTGAAACTCGAACCTCTGCACTATTTCGCCAGTGTGATGGTCAACTTTAACATATTTTATTTTAAGATAGATTAGCGCTTTTATTCTAAACTGCTCTAAATTATGAAAGAGCGCATCTATCAAGGTTGAATTTTGAAGAAACCACTCCGGAAAATCAGCAATGGTTTCTGAGGATTCCATATGGTAATTTCTCACTACATTATTGAGCGACACTGTGGTGTCCAAGTCCTCACTTTCTATTATTATATTATCAACAATTCTGCTGTTGACGACGGGAATGTGGAGCGTTGTTCGTCTCTCCTCTTTCTTCTGGCTCTCAGTGAGGCTTATTTTAAGTTGTTCAATTTTCAACTTTGACGTTTCTTCCTGAGCTTTTAGTGTCTTTATGTAGGTAGCCTGCTCAGTGACACGTTTTCGCTGCTAAGCGCCCTTTCGCGGAAAGGTTCTAAATTTAGGACTTGAGTCTTCAGGGCCCGAATCTCGGCTACCTGACCCTTGAGGTGAAAATTTTCGTCCCTAAGAGCCGCACATTCGTTCTTATAACGAGCCAGTTCGTTCTTCAATTTCGTAAGTGCGTACTCCTGGCTCACTTTTGCGACCTGGGCATCTTTGTTCCAGCTCTCTGTCTGCTGCTTGATCCCCTTCTTTACTGGGGAAGACTGCTGCGCGATCGCTTTCTTTATAGGGGAAGACTGATTTGATGGTTTTCCTAAGTCTTCCACTTTCCTATTAATGACGACCTTCTCAGAACCGGAGTCGCCTGAGCTTTCTGATCCACTTAGTTCTTCTGTAGTGGTCGGTGCAACAGGAGATAAAATATTTGCGATCGCATCTTGTAGCGCTGCGTCTAGATCGACTGTTATTTCGTTGAAGTAGGGTGCGATCACTTTGCCGATGTCCGATGTTGTATAATTACTAGCCTTCTTGATCGGACATTCGGCGTGAGCGGGGTAAAATGCAAATGGTACTTGCCTTTCAAAAATTTTAGGCAATGTGTGCAGCCGGAAACAACACCTCTTTCCTCATGAATATCAGGCGTATTTTTGTATTTATTTATGTGGCGTTTGAATATGCCGCCTCTCTTAATTTCTGCGCAAGAACATTTCTTGAACAAAAATCTGGAATTTTCTCCCATTTTCTGTAAAGGAAAGATGAAATAGAATTACTACTTATACCATTTATAACTTCAACGAATGAATACATTGACAATCATTTTAAAAATCCAACTAATATGTCATTCAATACTTGAGGATAGAAAAGCTAGGCTGATGAATTCGTTACAGGAATTACTCAGAGGGGATCTTATCCCGACTACAAGGCCTCGGCCCTCAAATCCAAGCTCCCGCGGACAGAGCGTGCGTCATATCACTGTGTTGGTATTCGGACCCCGATTTTGACATGAAAACCGGTGGAGTTATTTACATCAGGAAGCAAGTCTCGAGCCGAAGCTCGCCTCTGACAACTTTGTAAAGGTCTTCATTGAAATCAGAAGGTTTGAAAACCCCAAGAAATCACCAAAAATAGCGAATTTAATTTTTTCGGCATTTAGCACTACTTATGAAATTTTATAAGTAGTCTGTAAATATGAGTCTGATCAATAGCTATCGAATCTTTTTTGAATCAAGTCTAAAGGACTTGTAGAAGCAAAGTTACAAGCCTTTAAAGTTTTGGAGTCTTTTATGGCCTGGAGACTAAGGCCATCTCCTGGCTAACCTCTAAGTCTGACGCCCTAGCTGATATCAGCAATGAAATTTTCTAAGTCGGGTTTTTACAGAAACCCGAAATTTGGAAAGTCCGATGCTATCATCAGAGCTCAGAGAGACGACCTACCTTTGACAATCGCTCTCGTCTTAATGAAAAGTCTCTTTCGGTTCCCAGCTTATATAGTTTGTGGCGATCAGCTGATGACGTAATATCCATCATCCAAAAACTTTAAACGCTTCTATAACCGATTCTAGAGGTCCGATGGAGCTAGAAATCACTCCACGGATGCAGAATTTGACGCTGAATCCGAATCTGGCCTCCGTTTTCCCATCCGATGCTTCGTTTTGGCTCTACAGCCCACAGCCATCCCAAATTCGCCGTTAACGTCGTTAAATTCGTCGTTTTTCGGGAAAATGTTGAAATTTTTTTCTCCGATGGCTTTCAAATTTACCATGCCGATGCAGAATTTGACGCTGATTCCAAATCTGGTCTCAGATCTGCCATTGGAGCAGCCGTTTAGACGCTAGAGCCCAAAACATCCCAAATTCGCCGTTAACTTTGTCGTTTTTCGCCAATTTCCCAAATCTTAAATGGCGTCTCACATCTAAACGAAGACAGATATGAACAAGCCGTTTCTTTCACTGAATTTGTCTCACTCTTAGCTTTCAAACGAGCTATTGCACGACTTTCTACGATCTCTAGAACCAAAGTTGGAAGCAACACTGCCGAGGGGGGGACGTCCCAAAAATTTTTTCTCTCCGATGGAGCTGGAAATCACCCTACGGATGCAGAATATGACGCTGATTCCAAATCTAATCTCAGATCTACCATTGGAACAGCCCTTTAGACGCTAGAGACCAAAAACATCCCAAATTCACCGTTAACTCTGTCGTTTTACAACATCTACCAACCTGGTCGGCCGCCCAAGTCAACCTGGACGGACGACCAAGACTATCTCCCGAGGGGGGGGGGCGCTGTGTTTATTGTGGAGGTTTGCTTACTACTTAGGGGTAAACTAAAGTTGACCTAAGATTAACTGTTTCGTGTAATGCCTTCCTTCGTTGCAACTGCAATAGTGACAAAGCAATTCAGATTGGTTATTGGATTCGCACTGTATTTCTATATTGACCGATAAAAACAAGTCACATCAATTGTCACATCAATGTAGCATCTTATGAGCAATTAATTGTCAGATCTCAGTTTTCGAACTGTTGCTTGAACTGAAGATTCATTTCGTTTCACATAACTTTTGACAGCATTCTTCGCTAGCGTATTGAAAAAACTACGCGAAATGTATGTAACGTTAACCTTACTGCTACATTGGCGTCCATTTCATGATATCCCATTCTTTTTCTTCTTTCTTGAGATGATGACTGATGAGCAACAATCTCGGAGAAGGTTAGAAGCGCATTTGGTAGCATAAAAAATTTAGGAAATGATTGCGCTTTAATAAAGTGATTTATGTTTTATACTCAAAAAGGACGCTGTCAAATGAGCAAATCATTTGATGGAGCAAGTAACTTTCCTCGAATAGACAATTCAGTAAGTTCCGATCAGTTCACAAATTCATCATCAATTTCAAAATGTGAAGCAGTCCTTAAAATTAACTGACTCTTACAACATTCTTTTCTCAGCCTTCTTGAAATTACATGAGCAATATACCCACCGACAAAACGTGTCATTTGTACTTCCGACTCTTCAATATCAACTTCCGAATAATTGAGTGGATAATCATAGTTTTAAACGTGTGTGAAGTTGGCGCAACCACTCAGCGCAACCATTTTTGATTTTAACTGTGCCACTCCCAAAAATCACATCAACCACACAATTCGATGTCGCTGATTATGTGCCACTACTCGGTTTCACGAAATTCAGCCTCCTTTGGCCAGAAAACGCAATTCAAATTTCAAATTGGTTGCGCTGTGAAGTTGGCGCAACCAATTTTTCCGACTTTCATAAGTTTAGCGCATCAAGCAACAAAACCCATAACAAACGATGAAATATCCATGCCTAATTATGTGCCACGCAAAAAATTAATATAAATAATCGATCTTTATGGAAAAAATCAAGTTTCAAAATTTTATTGCATAGAAGTGTGAAGTTGGCGCAACCAAATTTCAAATAAAAATTACTCAGCACCTAAGCAGTAGTGCATCACATCAATAGCACCAGCGGATGTGCCAGGTCAACATTCATCACACAAAAGCAGTCTTTCACCCGTTCAAAAAGAAAACCTTAAACATCAAAATCAGATGACAGCTTCTTATAAAATATTGCACATCCAGTGCAACCATTTTTCATTTCGAGTTTGCCACTCCTGAAATGCATGTTTCTTGTACAATTTGGGGTCGCTGATTATCTGCCACGCATCAGTTTTACTAAATTCGGCCTCCTTCATTCGGAAAACTCAATTCAAAGTTCAACTACATCACACAATAATTCCAACGCAACCACTTTTCAAGTTGAAATTACTCTGCTCAAACGCCGTTTCACATCAAATAAATAGCACCATCGAGTGTGCCAAGTCAATGTGCATTAGAATCGACCATTCATTAGTACATCGAAGTTGGAAAAACTTAGGATCACAGAATTAAATATTTTGTTTGTCTGCGCAGATGAATCTAATTCTGTGCTTAGGATCGTGAGCATTTCTCCGTCTTCTCGAGTGGTAGAAGAGCGAAAAAGATACTATGTTGGCAGCTTGAATTGGCGACTCCCGTTTCCACGCTTTTTTCATATTCGTTGGTCATTGGTTCTTTTGAGTTTCTATTCTATGTTGCTTTGAAACAGGCGTGCGCTACTGTTTTCAAAATTTGATGCTTTATTTTGGAAAATGAGATTCAACAAAATACACTTTACTAAACTTTGTAGACGAACATTTATCACGTTGAATTTTCTTAATCCACACATTTCTTAGTTCTCCGTTGGCAGGAAATTTATGAAGCCAGACGGCCTTCAGGATTTTTCCCATCATAGCCAGTCATATATCCGGGGACACAACAAGTAAAGACCATCAGTCTATTGTAGAGCACAATAATAAAACATCAATCACTATTTGGTCGAGGGAAGACAACGTGAGATGCCGATCAAGTTATCCGCAAGACTGACAAGAGCCTCACACTGCTAATGCAATGGCGCTTTACAGACAGCTGCGTCTAGTTGATGATTCACCCAACAACAGCGATCAATTCATCCTCTTTTGTCTGGTCGACAGAGGATGCCAAGCACCACACGTGAGACAGGCTTCGATGACGATCTGTATGATGTGGCTGGCTGTATCACCGACCTGTTATGTTTGTTTTGTTATGACAATGAGGGTTAATGATCATTTCCAAAAGAGCCAAAAGTGATCCAAAAAAGCCACAGAATGAAACCGATTGCCCAAAAAAGCCAAACTTAACCTCACAACACCAGTCTACATCCACACTATCAGTTTCATTACCATAGCTATCGATGCCACTCCTCCACAGCCACTCAAATCCACAAAATCAGTCCTCATTTCGATACTCAAATCCAAAAAAGCCAAAATATTCTGCGCTACTGCACCGATTAACCAAAAAAGTCAAACTTAAACTCAGCACCAGTCTACATCCACACTATCAGTTTCATTACCATAGCTATCGATGCCACTCCTCCACAGCTATTCAAATCCACAAAATCAGTCCACATTTCGATACTCAAATCCAAATCCAAAAAAGCCAAAATATTCTGCGCTACTGCACCGATTACCCAAAAAAGCCAAACTTAACCTCACAACACCTGTCTACATCCACACTATCAGTTTCATTACCATAGCTATCGATGCCACTCCTCCACAGCCACTCAAATCCACACAATCAGTCCTCATTTCGATACTCAAATCCAAAAAAGACAATATTCTGCGCTACTGCACCGATTACCCAAAAAAGCCAAACTTAACCTCACAACACCAGTCTACATCCACACGATCAGTTTCATTACCATAGCTATCGATGCCACTCCTCCACAGCTATTCAAATCCACAAAATCAGTCCACATTTCGATACTCAAATCCAAATCCAAAAATGCCAAAATATTCTGCGCTACTGCACCGATCACCCAAAAAAGCCAAACTTAACCTCACAACAGCAGTCTACATCCACACTATCAGTTTCATTACCATAGCTATCGATGCCACTCCTCCACAGCAATTCAAATCCACAAAATCAGTCCACATTTCGATACTCAAATCCAAATCCAAAAAAGCCAAAATATTCTGCGCTACTGCACCGATTACCCAAAAAAGCCAAACTTAACCTCACAACACCAGTCTACATCCACACTATCAGTTTCATTACCATAGCTATCGATGCCACTCCTCCACAGCCACTCAAATCCACAAAATCAGTCCTCATTTCGATACTCAAATCCAAATCCAAAAAAGCCAAAATATTCTGCGCTACTGCACCGATTACCCAAAAAAGCCAAACTTAACCTCACAACACCAGTCTACATCCACACTATCAGTTTCATTACCATAGCTATCGATGCCACTCCTCCACAGCAATTCAAATCCACAAAATCAGTCCACATTTCGATACTCAAATCCAAATTCAAAAAAGCCAAAATATTCTGCGCTACTGCACCGATTACCCAAAAAAGCCAAACTTAACCTCACAACACCAGTCTACATCCACACTATCAGTTTCATTACCATAGCTATCGATGCCACTCCTCCACAGCAATTCAAATCCACAAAATCAGTCCACATTTCGATACTCAAATCCAAATCCAAAAAAGCCAAAATATTCTGCGCTACTGCACCGATTACCCAAAAAAGCCAAACTTAAGCTCACAACACCAGTCTACATCCATACTATCAGTTTCATTACCATAGCTATCGATGCCACTCCTCCACAGCTATTCAAATCCACAAAATCAGTCCACATTTCGATACTCAAATCCAAATCCAAAAAAGCCAAAATATTCTGCGCTACTGCACTGATTAACCAAAAAAGTCAAACTTAACCTCACAACACCAGTCTACATCCAC
Source organism: Prostheceraeus crozeri (assembly GCA_907163375.1). Lineage (NCBI taxonomy): Eukaryota > Metazoa > Platyhelminthes > Polycladida > Euryleptidae > Prostheceraeus > Prostheceraeus crozeri. The sequence continues at coordinate 44,723 of CAJQUW010010893.1, read as the reverse complement.
ACTATCAGTTTCATTACCATAGCTATCGATGCCACTCCTCCACAGCTATTCAAATCCACAAAATCAGTCCACATTTCGATACTCAAATCCAAATCCAAAAAAGCCAAAATATTCTGCGATACTGCACCGATTACCCAAAAAAGTCAAACTTAAGCTCAGCACCAGTCTACATCCACACTATCAGTTTCATTACCATAGCTATCGATGCCACTCCTCCACAGCAATTCAAATCCACAAAATCAGTCCACATTTCGATACTCAAATCCAAATCCAAAAGAGCCAAAATATTCTGCGCTACTGCACCGATTACCCAAAAAAGCCAAACTTAACCTCACAACACCAGTCTACATCCACACTATCAGTTTCATTACCATAGCTATCGATGCCACTCCTCCACAGCCACTCAAATCCACAAAATCAGTCCTCATTTCGATACTCAAATCCAAAAAAGCCAAAATATTCTGCGCTACTGCACCGATTACCCAAAAAAGCCAAACTTAACCTCACAACACCAGTCTACATCCACACGATCAGTTTCATTACCATAGCTATCGATGCCACTCCTCCACAGCCACTCAAATCCACAAAATCAGTCCACATTTCGATACTCAAATCCAAATCCAAAAAAGCCAAAATATTCTGCGCTACTGCACCGATTACCCAAAAAAGCCAAACTTAACCTCACAACACCAGTCTACATCCACACTATCAGTTTCATTACCATAGCTATCGATGCCACTCCTCCACAGCTATTCAAATCCACAAAATCAGTCCACATTTCGATACTCAAATCCAAATTCAAAAAAGCCAAAATATTCTGCGCTACTGCACCGATTACCCAAAAAAGCCAAACTTAACCTCACAACACCAGTCTACATCCACACTATCAGTTTCATTACCATAGCTATCGATGCCACTCCTCCACAGCAATTCAAATCCACAAAATCAGTCCTCATTTCGATACTCAAATCCAAAAAAGCCAAAATATTCTGCGCTACTGCACCGATTAACCAAAAAAGTCAAACTTAAACTCAGCACCAGTCTACATCCACACTATCAGTTTCATTACCATAGCTATCGATGCCACTCCTCCACAGCAATTCAAATCCACAAAATCAGTCCACATTTCGATACTCAAATCCTAATCCAAAAAAGCCAAAATATTCTGCGCTACTGCACCGATTACCCAAAAAAGCCAAACTTAACCTCACAACACCTGTCTACATCCACACTATCAGTTTCATTACCATAGCTATCGATGCCACTCCTCCACAGCCACTCAAATCCACACAATCAGTCCTCATTTCGATACTCAAATCCAAAAAAGACAAAATATTCTGCGCTACTGCACCGATTACCCAAAAAAGCCAAACTTAACCTCACAACACCAGTCTACATCCACACGATCAGTTTCATTACCATAGCTATCGATGCCACTCCTCCACAGCTATTCAAATCCACAAAATCAGTCCACATTTCGATACTCAAATCCAAATCCAAAAATGCCAAAATATTCTGCGCTACTGCACCGATCACCCAAAAAAGCCAAACTTAACCTCACAACACCAGTCTACATCCACACTATCAGTTTCATTACCATAGCTATCGATGCCACTCCTCCACAGCCACTCAAATCCACAAAATCAGTCCTCATTTCGATACTCAAATCCAAATCCAAAAAAGCCAAAATATTCTGCGCTACTGCACCGATTACCCAAAAAAGCCAAACTTAACCTCACAACACCAGTCTACATCCACACTATCAGTTTCATTACCATAGCTATCGATGCCACTCCTCCACAGCAATTCAAATCCACAAAATCAGTCCACATTTCGATACTCAAATCCAAAAAAGCCAAAATATTCTGCGCTACTGCACCGATTACCCAAAAAAGCCAAACTTAACCTCACAACACCAGTCTACATCCACACTATCAGTTTCATTACCATAGCTATCGATGCCACTCCTCCACAGCAATTCAAATCCACAAAATCAGTCCACATTTCGATACTCAAATCCAAATCCAAAAAAGCCAAAATATTCTGCGCTACTGCACCGATTACCCAAAAAAGCCAAACTTAAGCTCACAACACCAGTCTACATCCATACTATCAGTTTCATTACCATAGCTATCGATGCCACTCCTCCACAGCTATTCAAATCCACAAAATCAGTCCACATTTCGATACTCAAATCCAAAAAAGCCAAAATATTCTGCGCTACTGCACCGATTACCCAAAAAAGTCAAACTTAAGCTCACAACACCAGTCTACATCCACACTATCAGTTTCATTACCATAGCTATCGATGCCACTCCTCCACAGCCACTCAAATCCACAAAATCAGTCCTCATTTCGATACTCAAATCCAAAAAAGCCAAAATATTCTGCGCTACTGCACCGATTACCCAAAAAAGTCAAACTTAACCTCACAACACCAGTCTACATCCACACTATCAGTTTCATTACCATAGCTATCGATGCCACTCCTCCACAGCAATTCAAATCCACAAAATCAGTCCACATTTCGATACTCAAATCCAAAAAAGCCAAAATATTCTGCGCTACTGCACCGATTACCCAAAAAAGCCAAACTTAACCTCACAACACCAGTCTACATCCACACTATCAGTTTCATTACCATAGCTATCGATGCCACTCCTCCACAGCAATTCAAATCCACAAAATCAGTCCACATTTCGATACTCAAATCCAAAAAAAGCCAAAATATTCTGCGCTACTGCACCGATTACCCAAAAAAGCCAAACCTATCCTCATCACAGCGGTCTACATCCACACTATCAGTTTCATTACCATAGCTATCGATGCCACTCCTCTACAGCAATTCAAATCCACAAAATCAGTCCACATTTCGATACTCAAATCCAAATCCAAAAAAGCCAAAATATTCTGCGCTACTGCACCGATTACCCAAAAAAGCCAAACTTAACCTCACAACACCAGTCTACATCCACACTATCAGTTTCATTACCATAGCTATCGATGCCACTCCTCCACAGCCACTCAAATCCACAAAATCAGTCCACATTTCGATACTCAAATCCAAATCCAAAAAAGCCAAAATATTCTGCACTACTGCACTGATTACCCAAAAAAGCCAAACTTAACCTCACAACACCAGTCTACATCCACACTATCAGTTTCATTACCATAGCTATCGATGCCACTCCTCCACAGCTACTCAAATCCACAAAATCAGTCCACATTTCGATACTCAAATCCAAAAAAGCCAAAATATTCTGCGCTACTGCACCGATTACCCAAAAAAGCCAAACTTAACCTCACAACACCAGTCTACATCCACACTATCAGTTTCATTACCATAGCTATCGATGCCACTCCTCCACAGCAATTCAAATCCACAAAATCAGTCCACATTTCGATACTCAAATCCAAATCCAAAAAAGCCAAAATATTCTGCGCTACTGCACCGATTACCCAAAAAAGCCAAACTTAACCTCACAACACCAGTCTACATCCACACTATCAGTTTCATTACCATAGCTATCGATGCCACTCCTCCACAGCAATTCAAATCCACAAAATCAGTCCACATTTCGATACTCAAATCCAAAAAAGCCAAAATATTCTGCGCTACTGCACCGATTACCCAAAAAAGCCAAACTTAACCTCACAACACCAGTCTACATCCACACTATCAGTTTCATTACCATAGCTATCGATGCCACTCCTCCACAGCCACTCAAATCCACAAAATCAGTCCTCATTTCGATACTCAAATCCAAAAAAGCCAAAATATTCTGCGCTACTGCACCGATTACCCAAAAAAGCCAAACTTAACCTCACAACACCAGTCTACATCCACACTATCAGTTTCATTACCATAGCTATCGATGCCACTCCTCCACAGCAATTCAAATCCACAAAATCAGTCCACATTTCGATACTCAAATCCAAATAAAATCCAAAATATTCTGCGCTACTGCACCGATTACCCAAAAAAGCCAAACTTAACCTCACAACACCAGTCTACATCCACACTATCAGTTTCACTACCATAGCTATCGATGCCACTCCTCCACAGCAATTCAAATCCACAAAATCAGTCCACATTTCGATACTCAAATCCAAAAAAGCCAAAATATTCTGCGCTACTGCACCGATTACCCAAAAAAGCCAAACTTAACCTCACAACACCAGTCTACATCCACACTATCAGTTTCACTACCATGGCTATCGATGCCACTCCTCCACAGCTATTCAAATCCACAAAATCAGTCCACATTTCGATACTCAAATCCAAAAAAGCCAAAATATTCTGCGCTACTGCACCGATTAACCAAAAAAGCCAAACTTAAGCTCACAACACCAGTCTACATCCACACTATCAGTTTCATTACCATAGCTATCGATGCCACTCCTCCACAGCTATTCAAATCCACAAAATCAGTCCACATTTCGATACTCAAATCCAAATCCAAAAAAGCCAAAATATTCTGCGCTACTGCACCGATTACCCAAAAAAGCCAAACTTAACCTCACAACACCAGTCTACATCCACACTATCAGTTTCATTACCATAGCTATCGATGCCACTCCTCCACAGCAATTCAAATCCACAAAATCAGTCCACATTTCGATACTCAAATCCAAATCCAAAATAGCCAAAATATTCTGCGCTACTGCACCGATTACCCAAAAAAGCCAAACTTAACCTCACAACACCAGTCTACATCCACACTATCAGTTTCATTACCATAGCTATCGATGCCACTCCTCCACAGCAATTCAAATCCACAAAATCAGTCCTCATTTCGATACTCAAATCCAAAAGAGCCAAAATATTCTGCGCTACTGCACCGATTACCCAAAAAAGCCAAACTTAACCTCACAACACCAGTCTACATCCACACTATCAGTTTCATTACCATAGCTATCGATGCCACTCCTCCACAGCAATTCAAATCCACAAAATCAGTCCTCATTTCGATACTCAAATCCAAAAAAGCCAAAATATTCTGCGCTACTGCACCGATTACCCAAAAAAGCCAAACTTAACCTCACAACACCAGTCTACATCCACACTATCAGTTTCATTACCATAGCTATCGATGCCACTCCTCCACAGCTATTCAAATCCACAAAATCAGTCCACATTTCGATACTCAAATCCAAATCCAAAAAAGCCAAAATATTCTGCGCTACTGCACCGATTACCCAAAAAAGCCAAACTTAACCTCACAACACCAGTCTACATCCACACTATCAGTTTCACTACCATAGCTATCGAGGCATCTCCTCCACAGCTATTCAAATCCACAAAATCAGTCCACATTTCGATACTCAAATCCAAATCCAAAAAAGCCAAAATATTCTGCACTACTGCACTGATTACCCAAAAAAGCCAAACTTAACCTCACAACACCAGTCTACATCCACACTATCAGTTTCATTACCATAGCTATCGATGCCACTCCTCCACAGCAATTCAAATCCACAAAATCAGTCCACATTTCGATACTCAAATCCAAAAAAAGCCAAAATATTCTGCGCTACTGCACCGATTACCCAAAAAAGCCAAACTTAACCTCACAACACCAGTCTACATCCACACTATCAGTTTCATTACCATAGCTATCGATGCCACTCCTCCACAGCAATTCAAATCCACAAAATCAGTCCACATTTCGATACTCAAATCCAAAAAAGCCAAAATATTCTGCGCTACTGCACCGATTACCCAAAAAAGCCAAACTTAACCTCACAACACCAGTCTACATCCACACTATCAGTTTCATTACCATAGCTATCGATGCCACTCCTCCACAGCCACTCAAATCCACAAAATCAGTCCACATTTCGATACTCAAATCCAAATCCAAAAAAGCCAAAATATTCTGCACTACTGCACTGATTACCCAAAAAAGCCAAACTTAACCTCACAACACCAGTCTACATCCACACTATCAGTTTCATTACCATAGCTATCGATGCCACTCCTCCACAGCCACTCAAATCCACAAAATCAGTCCTCATTTCGATACTCAAATCCAAAAAAGCCAAAATATTCTGCGCTACTGCACCGATTACCCAAAAAAGCCAAACTTAACCTCACAACACCAGTCTACATCCACACTATCAGTTTCATTACCATAGCTATCGATGCCACTCCTCCACAGCAATTCAAATCCACAAAATCAGTCCACATTTCGATACTCAAATCCAAATCCAAAAAAGCCAAAATATTCTGCGCTACTGCACCGATTACCCAAAAAAGCCAAACTTAACCTCACAACACCAGTCTACATCCACACTATCAGTTTCATTACCATAGCTATCGATGCCACTCCTCCACAGCAATTCAAATCCACAAAATCAGTCCACATTTCGATACTCCAATCCAAAAAAGCCAAAATATTCTGCGCTACTGCACCGATTACCCAAAAAAGCCAAACTTAACCTCACAACACCAGTCTACATCCACACTATCAGTTTCATTACCATAGCTATCGATGCCACTCCTCCACAGCCACTCAAATCCACAAAATCAGTCCTCATTTCGATACTCAAATCCAAAAAAGCCAAAATATTCTGCGCTACTGCACCGATTACCCAAAAAAGCCAAACTTAACCTCACAACACCAGTCTACATCCACACTATCAGTTTCATTACCATAGCTATCGATGCCACTCCTCCACAGCAATTCAAATCCACAAAATCAGTCCACATTTCGATACTCAAATCCAAATTCATAACTGCCAAAATATTCTGCGCTACTGCACCGATTACCCAAAAAAGCCAAACTTAACCTCACAACACCAGTCTACATCCACACTATCAGTTTCACTACCATAGCTATCGATGCCACTCCTCCACAGCAATTCAAATCCACAAAATCAGTCCACATTTCGATACTCAAATCCAAATCCAAAAAAGCCAAAATATTCTGCGCTACTGCACCGATTACCCAAAAAAGCCAAACTTAACCTCACAACACCAGTCTACATCCACACTATCAGTTTCACTACCATGGCTATCGATGCCACTCCTCCACAGCTATTCAAATCCACAAAATCAGTCCACATTTCGATACTCAAATCCAAATCCAAAAAAGCCAAAATATTCTGCGCTACTGCACCGATTAACCAAAAAAGTCAAACTTAACCTCACAACACCAGTCTACATCCACACTATCAGTTTCATTACCATAGCTATCGATGCCACTCCTCCACAGCTATTCAAATCCACAAAATCAGTCCACATTTCGATACTCAAATCCAAATCCAAAAAAGCCAAAATATTCTGCGCTACTGCACCGATTACCCAAAAAAGCCAAACTTAACCTCACAACACCAGTCTACATCCACACTATCAGTTTCATTACCATAGCTATCGATGCCACTCCTCCACAGCAATTCAAATCCACAAAATCAGTCCACATTTCGATACTCAAATCCAAATCCAAAAAAGCCAAAATATTCTGCGCTACTGCACCGATTACCCAAAAAAGCCAAACTTAACCTCACAACACCAGTCTACATCCACACTATCAGTTTCATTACCATAGCTATCGATGCCACTCCTCCACAGCAATTCAAATCCACAAAATCAGTCCTCATTTCGATACTCAAATCCAAAAGAGCCAAAATATTCTGCGCTACTGCACCGATTACCCAAAAAAGCCAAACTTAACCTCACAACACCAGTCTACATCCACACTATCAGTTTCATTACCATAGCTATCGATGCCACTCCTCCACAGCAATTCAAATCCACAAAATCAGTCCTCATTTCGATACTCAAATCCAAAAAAGCCAAAATATTCTGCGCTACTGCACCGATTACCCAAAAAAGCCAAACTTAACCTCACAACACCAGTCTACATCCACACTATCAGTTTCATTACCATAGCTATCGATGCCACTCCTCCACAGCTATTCAAATCCACAAAATCAGTCCACATTTCGATACTCAAATCCAAATCCAAAAAAGCCAAAATATTCTGCGCTACTGCACCGATTACCCAAAAAAGCCAAACTTAACCTCACAACACCAGTCTACATCCACACTATCAGTTTCACTACCATAGCTATCGATGCCACTCCTCCACAGCCACTCAAATCCACAAAATCAGTCCACATTTCGATACTCAAATCCAAATCCAAAAAAGCCAAAATATTCTGCACTACTGCACTGATTACCCAAAAAAGCCAAACTTAACCTCACAACACCAGTCTACATCCACACTATCAGTTTCATTACCATAGCTATTCATGCCACTCCTCCACAGCCACTCAAATCCACAAAATCAGTCCTCATTTCGATACTCAAATCCAAATCCAAAAAAGCCAAAATATTCTGCGCTACTGCACCGATTACCCAAAAAAGCCAAATTTAACCTCACAACACCAGTCTACATCCACACTATCAGTTTCATTACCATAGCTATCGATGCCACTCCTCCACAGCAATTCAAATCCACAAAATCAGTCCACATTTCGATACTCAAATCCAAATCCAAAAAAGCCAAAATATTCTGCGCTACTGCACCGATTACCCAAAAAAGCCAAACTTAACCTCACAACACCAGTCTACATCCACACTATCAGTTTCATTACCATAGCTATCGATGCCACTCCTCCACAGCAATTCAAATCCACAAAATCAGTCCACATTTCGATACTCAAATCCAAATCCAAAAAAGCCAAAATATTCTGCGCTACTGCACCGATTACCCAAAAAAGCCAAACTTAACCTCACAACACCAGTCTACATCCACACTATCAGTTTCATTACCATAGCTATCGATGCCACTCCTCCACAGCCACTCAAATCCACAAAATCAGTCCTCATTTCGATACTCAAATCCAAAAAAGCCAAAATATTCTGCGCTACTGCACCGATTACCCAAAAAAGCCAAACTTAACCTCACAACACCAGTCTACATCCACACTATCAGTTTCATTACCATAGCTATCGATGCCACTCCTCCACAGCAATTCAAATCCACAAAATCAGTCCACATTTCGATACTCAAATAAAAAAAAATCCAAAATATTCTGCGCTGCGGCACCGATTATCCAAAAAAGCCAAACTTAACCTCACAACACCAGTCTACATCCACACTATCAGTTTCACTACCATAGCTATCGATGCCACTCCTCCACAGCAATTCAAATCCACAAAATCAGTCCACATTTCGATACTCAAATCCAAATCCAAAAAAGCCAAAATATTCTGCGCTACTGCACCGATTACCCAAAAAAGCCAAACTTAACCTCACAACACCAGTCTACATCCACACTATCAGTTTCATTACCATAGCTATCGATGCCACTCCTCCACAGCTATTCAAATCCACAAAATCAGTCCACATTTCGATACTCAAATCCAAATCCAAAAAAGCCAAAATATTCTGCGCTACTGCACCGATTAACCAAAAAAGTCAAACTTAACCTCACAACACCAGTCTACATCCACACTATCAGTTTCATTACCATAGCTATCGATGCCACTCCTCCACAGCTATTCAAATCCACAAAATCAGTCCACATTTCGATACTCAAATCCAAATCCAAAAAAGCCAAAATATTCTGCGCTACTGCACCGATTACCCAAAAAAGCCAAACTTAACCTCACAACACCAGTCTACATCCACACTATCAGTTTCATTACCATAGCTATCGATGCCACTCCTCCACAGCAATTCAAATCCACAAAATCAGTCCACATTTCGATACTCAAATCCAAATCCAAAAAAGCCAAAATATTCTGCGCTACTGCACCGATTACCCAAAAAAGCCAAACTTAACCTCACAACACCAGTCTACATCCACACTATCAGTTTCATTACCATAGCTATCGATGCCACTCCTCCACAGCCACTCAAATCCACAAAATTAGTCCTCATTTCGATACTCAAATCCAAAAAAGCCAAAATATTCTGCGCTACTGCACCGATTACCCAAAAAAGCCAAACTTAACCTCACAACACCAGTCTACATCCACACTATCAGTTTCATTACCATAGCTATCGATGCCACTCCTCCACAGCAATTCAAATCCACAAAATCAGTCCACATTTCGATACTCAAATCCAAATTCAAAAAAGCCAAAATATTCTGCGCTACTGCACCGATTACCCAAAAAAGCCAAACTTAACCTCACAACACCAGTCTACATCCACACTATCAGTTTCACTACCATAGCTATCGATGCCACTCCTCCACAGCAATTCAAATCCACAAAATCAGTCCACATTTCGATACTCAAATCCAAATCCAAAAAAGCCAAAATATTCTGCGCTACTGCACCGATTACCCAAAAAAGCCAAACTTAACCTCACAACACCAGTCTACATCCACACTATCAGTTTCATTACCATAGCTATCGATGCCACTCCTCCACAGCTATTCAAATCCACAAAATCAGTCCACATTTCGATACTCAAATACAAATCCAAAAAAGCCAAAATATTCTGCGCTACTGCACCGATTAACCAAAAAAGTCAAACTTAACCTCACAACACCAGTCTACATCCACACTATCAGTTTCATTACCATAGCTATCGATGCCACTCCTCCACAGCTATTCAAATCCACAAAATCAGTCCACATTTCGATACTCAAATCCAAATCCAAAAAAGCCAAAATATTCTGCGCTACTGCACCGATTACCCAAAAAAGCCAAACTTAACCTCACAACACCAGTCTACATCCACACTATCAGTTTCATTACCATAGCTATCGATGCCACTCCTCCACAGCAATTCAAATCCACAAAATCAGTCCACATTTCGATACTCAAATCCAAAAAAGCCAAAATATTCTGCGCTCCTGCACCGATTACCCAAAACAGCCAAAATTAACCTCACAACACCAGTCTACATCCACACTATCAGTTTCATTACCATAGCTATCGATGCCACTCCTCCACAGCAATTCAAATCCACAAAATCAGTCCTCATTTCGATACTCAAATCCAAAAAAGCCAAAATATTCTGCGCTACTGCACCGATTACCCAAAAAAGCCAAACTTAACCTCACAACACCAGTCTACATCCACACTATCAGTTTCATTACCATAGCTATCGATGCCACTCCTCCACAGCCACTCAAATCCACAAAATCAGTCCTCATTTCGATACTCAAATCCAAATCCAAAAAAGCCAAAATATTCTGCGCTACTGCACCGATTACCCAAAAAAGCCAAACTTAACCTCACAACACCAGTCTACATCCACACTATCAGTTTCATTACCATAGCTATCGATGCCACTCCTCCACAGCAATTCAAATCCACAAAATCAGTCCACATTTCGATACTCAAATCCAAATCCAAAAAAGCCAAAATATTCTGCGCTACTGCACCGATTACCCAAAAAAGCCAAACTTAACCTCACAACACCAGTCTACATCCACACTATCAGTTTCACTACCATAGCTATCGATGCCACTCCTCCACAGCAATTCAAATCCACAAAATCAGTCCACATTTCGATACTCAAATCCAAAAGCCAAAATATTCTGCGCTACTGCACCGATTAACCAAAAAAGTCAAACTTAACCTCACAACACCAGTCTACATCCACACTATCAGTTTCATTACCATAGCTATCGATGCCACTCCTCCACAGCTATTCAAATCCACAAAATCAGTCCACATTTCGATACTCAAATCCAAATCCAAAAAAGCCAAAATATTCTGCGATACTGCACCGATTACCCAAAAAAGTCAAACTTAACCTCACAACACCAGTCTACATCCACACTATCAGTTTCATTACCATAGCTATCGATGCCACTCCTCCACAGCAATTCAAATCCACAAAATCAGTCCACATTTCGATACTCAAATCCAAAAAAGCCAAAATATTCTGCGCTACTGCACCGATTACCCAAAAAAGCCAAACTTAACCTCACAACACCAGTCTACATCCACACTATCAGTTTCATTACCATAGCTATCGATGCCACTCCTCCACAGCCACTCAAATCCACAAAATCAGTCCTCATTTTGATACTCAAATCCAAAAAAGCCAAAATATTCTGCGCTACTGCACCGATTACCCAAAAAAGCCAAACTTAACCTCACAACACCAGTCTACATCCACACTATCAGTTTCATTACCATAGCTATCGATGCCACTCCTCCACAGCAATTCAAATCCACAAAATCAGTCCACATTTCGATACTCAAATCCAATAAAGCCAAAATATTCTGCGCTACTGCACCGATTACCCAAAAAAGCCAAACTTAACCTCACAACACCAGTCTACATCCACACTATCAGTTTCATTACCATAGCTATCGATGCCACTCCTCCACAGCCACTCAAATCCACAAAATCAGTCCACATTTCGATACTCAAATCCAAATCCAAAAAAGCCAAAATATTCTGCACTACTGCACTGATTACCCAAAAAAGCCAAACTTAACCTCACAACACCAGTCTACATCCACACTATCAGTTTCATTACCATAGCTATCGATGCCACTCCTCCACAGCCACTCAAATCCACAAAATCAGTCCTCATTTCGATACTCAAATCCAAGAAAAACGCCAAAATATTCTGCGCTACTGCACCGATTACCCAAAAAAGCCAAACTTAACCTCACAACACCAGTCTACATCCACACTATCAGTTTCATTACCATAGCTATCGATGCCACTCCTCCACAGCAATTCAAATCCACAAAATCAGTCCACATTTCGATACTCAAATCCAAAAAAGCCAAAATATTCTGCGCTACTGCACCGATTACCCAAAAAAGCCAAACTTAACCTCACAACACCAGTCTACATCCACACTATCAGTTTCATTACCATAGCTATCGATGCCACTCCTCCACAGCAATTCAAATCCACAAAATCAGTCCACATTTCGATACTCAAATCCAAAAAAGCCAAAATATTCTGCGCTACTGCACCGATTACCCAAAAAAGCCAAACTTAACCTCACAACACCAGTCTACATCCACACTATCAGTTTCATTACCATAGCTATCGATGCCACTCCTCCACAGCAACTCAAATCCACAAAATCAGTCCACATTTCGATACTCAAATCGAAGAAAAACGCCGAAATATTCTGCGCTACATCACTGATTACCCAAAAAAGCCAAACTTAACCTCACAACACCAGTCTACATCCACACTATCAGTTTCATTACCATAGCTATCGATGCCACTCCTCCACAGCAATTCAAATCCACAAAATCAGTCCACATTTCGATACTCAAATCCAAAAAAGCCAAAATATTCTGCGCTACTGCACCGATTACCCAAAAAAGCCAAACTTAACCTCACAACACCAGTCTACATCCACACTATCAGTTTCATTACCATAGCTATCGATGCCACTCCTCCACAGCAATTCAAATCCACAAAATCAGTCCACATTTCGATACTCAAATCCAAATCCAAAAAAGCCAAAATATTCTGCGCTACTGCACCGATTACCCAAAAAAGCCAAACTTAACCTCACAACACCAGTCTACATCCACACTATCAGTTTCACTACCATAGCTATCGATGCCACTCCTCCACAGCTATTCAAATCCACAAAATCAGTCCACATTTCGATACTCAAATCCAAATCCAAAAAAGCCAAAATATTCTGCGCTACTGCACCGATTACCCAAAAAAGCCAAACTTAACCTCACAACACCAGTCTACATCCACACTATCAGTTTCATTACCATAGCTATCGATGCCACTCCTCCACAGCTATTCAAATCCACAAAATCAGTCCACATTTCGATACTCAAATCCAAATCCAAAAAAGCCAAAATATTCTGCGCTACTGCACCGATTACCCAAAAAAGCCAAACTTAACCTCACAACACCAGTCTACATCCACACTATCAGTTTCATTACCATAGCTATCGATGCCACTCCTCCACAGCAATTCAAATCCACAAAATCAGTCCACATTTCGATACTCAAATCCAAATCCAAAAAAGCCAAAATATTCTGCGCTACTGCACCGATTACCCAAAAAAAGCCAAACTTAACCTCACAACACCAGTCTACATCCACACTATCAGTTTCATTACCATAGCTATCGATGCCACTCCTCCACAGCAATTCAAATCCACAAAATCAGTCCTCATTTCGATACTCAAATCCAAATCCAAAAAAGCCAAAATATTCTGCGCTACTGCACCGATTACCCAAAAAAGCCAAACTTAACCTCACAACACCAGTCTACATCCACACTATCAGTTTCACTACCATAGCTATCGATGCCACTCCTCCACAGCAATTCAAATCCACAAAATCAGTCCACATTTCGATACTCAAATCCAAATCCAAAAAAGCCAAAATATTCTGCGATACTGCACCGATTACCCAAAAAAGCCAAACTTAACCTCACAACACCAGTCTACATCCACACTATCAGTTTCACTACCATAGCTATCGATGCCACTCCTCCACAGCTATTCAAATCCACAAAATCAGTCCACATTTCGATACTCAAATCCAAATCCAAAAAAGCCAAAATATTCTGCGCTACTGCACCGATTAACCAAAAAAGTCAAACTTAACCTCACAACACCAGTCTACATCCACACTATCAGTTTCATTACCATAGCTATCGATGCCACTCCTCCACAGCTATTCAAATCCACAAAATCAGTCCACATTTCGATACTCAAATCCAAATCAAAAAAGCCAAAATATTCTGCGCTACTGCACCGATTACCCAAAAAAGCCAAACTTAACCTCACAACACCAGTCTACATCCACACTATCAGTTTCATTACCATAGCTATCGATGCCACTCCTCCACAGCAATTCAAATCCACAAAATCAGTCCACATTTCGATACTCAAATCCAAATCCAAAAAAGCCAAAATATTCTGCGCTACTGCACCGATTACCCAAAAAAGCCAAACTTAACCTCACAACACCAGTCTACATCCACACTATCAGTTTCATTACCATAGCTATCGATGCCACTCCTCCACAGCCACTCAAATCCACAAAATCAGTCCACATTTCGATACTCAAATCCAAAAAAAGCCAAAATATTCTGCGCTACTGCACCGATTACCCAAAAAAGCCAAACTTAACCTCACAACACCAGTCTACATCCACACTATCAGTTTCATTACCATAGCTATCGATGCCACTCCTCCACAGCAATTCAAATCCACAAAATCAGTCCACATTTCGATACTCAAATCCAAATCCAAAAAAGCCAAAATATTCTGCGCTACTGCACCGATTACCCAAAAAAGTCAAACTTAAGCTCAGCACCAGTCTACATCCACACTATCAGTTTCATTACCATAGCTATCGATGCCACTCCTCCACAGCTATTCAAATCCACAAAATCAGTCCACATTTCGATACTCAAATCCAAATCCAAAAAAGCCAAAATATTCTGCGCTACTGCACCGATTACCCAAAAAAGCCAAACTTAACCTCACAACACCAGTCTACATCCACACTATCAGTTTCATTACCATAGCTATCGATGCCACTCCTCCACAGCAATTCAAATCCACAAAATCAGTCCACATTTCGATACTCAAATCCAAATCCAAAAAAGCCAAAATATTCTGCGCTACTGCACCGATTACCCAAAAAAGCCAAACTTAACCTCACAACACCAGTCTACATCCACACTATCAGTTTCATTACCATAGCTATCGATGCCACTCCTCCACAGCCACTCAAATCCACAAAATCAGTCCTCATTTCGATACTCAAATCCAAAAAAGCCAAAATATTCTGCGCTACTGCACCGATTACCCAAAAAAGCCAAACTTAACCTCACAACACCAGTCTACATCCACACTATCAGTTTCATTACCATAGCTATCGATGCCACTCCTCCACAGCAATTCAAATCCACAAAATCAGTCCACATTTCGATACTCAAATCCAAATCCAAAAAAGCCAAAATATTCTGCGCTACTGCACCGATTACCCAAAAAAGTCAAACTTAAGCTCAGCACCAGTCTACATCCACACTATCAGTTTCATTACCATAGCTATCGATGCCACTCCTCCACAGCAATTCAAATCCACAAAATCAGTCCACATTTCGATACTCAAATCCAAATCCAAAAAAGCCAAAATATTCTGCGCTACTGCACCGATTACCCAAAAAAGCCAAACTTAACCTCACAACACCAGTCTACATCCACACTATCAGTTTCATTACCATAGCTATCGATGCCACTCCTCCATAGCCACTCAAATCCACAAAATCAGTCCTCATTTTGATACTCAAATCCAAAAAAGCCAAAATATTCTGCGCTACTGCACCGATTACCCAAAAAAGCCAAACTTATCCTCACAACACCAGTCTACATCCACACTATCAGTTTCATTACCATAGCTATCGATGCCACTCCTCCACAGCTATTCAAATCCACAAAATCAGTCCACATTTCGATACTCAAATCCAAATCCAAAAAAGCCAAAATATTCTGCGCTACTGCACCGATTACCCAAAAAAGCCAATCTTAACCTCACAACACCAGTCTACATCCACACTATCAGTTTCATTACCATAGCTATCGATGCCACTCCTCCACAGCCACTCAAATCCACAAAATCAGTCCACATTTCGATACTCAAATCCAAATCCAAAAAAGCCAAAATATTCTGCGATACTGCACCGATTACCCAAAAAAGTCAAACTTAAGCTCAGCACCAGTCTACATCCACACTATCAGTTTCATTACCATAGCTATCGATGCCACTCCTCCACAGCAATTCAAATACACAAAATCAGTCCACATTTCGATACTCAAATCCAAATCCAAAAGAGCCAAAATATTCTGCGCTACTGCACCGATTACCCAAAAAAGCCAAACTTAACCTCACAACACCAGTCTACATCCACACTATCAGTTTCATTACCATAGCTATCGATGCCACTCCTCCACAGCAATTCAAATCCACAAAATCAGTCCACATTTCGATACTCAAATCCAAATCCAAAAAAGCCAAAATATTCTGCGCTACTGCACCGATTACCCAAAAAAGCCAAACTTAACCTCACAACACCAGTCTACATCCACACTATCAGTTTCATTACCATAGCTATCGATGCCACTCCTCCACAGCAATTCAAATCCACAAAATCAGTCCACATTTCGATACTCAAATCCAAATCCAAAAAAGCCAAAATATTCTGCGCTACTGCACCGATTACCCAAAAAAGCCAAACTTAACCTCACAACACCAGTCTACATCCACACTATCAGTTTCATTACCATAGCTATCGATGCCACTCCTCCACAGCCACTCAAATCCACAAAATCAGTCCTCATTTCGATACTCAAATCCAAAAAAGCCAAAATATTCTGCGCTACTGCACCGATTACCCAAAAAAGCCAAACTTAACCTCACAACACCAGTCTACATCCACACTATCAGTTTCATTACCATAGCTATCGATGCCACTCCTCCACAGCAATTCAAATCCACAAAATCAGTCCACATTTCGATACTCAAATCCAAATCCAAAAAAGCCAAAATATTCTGCGCTACTGCACCGATTACCCAAAAAAGCCAAACTTAACCTCACAACACCAGTCTACATCCACACTATCAGTTTCATTACCATAGCTATCGATGCCACTCTTCCACAGCCACTCAAATCCACAAAATCAGTCCACATTTCGATACTCAAATCCAAATCCAAAAAAGCCAAAATATTCTGCGCTACTGCACCGATTACCCAAAAAAGCCAAACTTAACCTCACAACACCAGTCTTCATCCACACTATCAGTTTCATTACCATAGCTATCGATGCCACTCCTCCATAGCCACTCAAATCCACAAAATCAGTCCTCATTTCGATACTCAAATCCAAATCCAAAAAAGCCAAAATATTCTGCGCTACTGCACCGATTACCCAAAAAAGCCAAACTTAACCTCACAACACCAGTCTACATCCACACTATCAGTTTCATTACCATAGCTATCGATGCCACTCCTCCACAGCAATTCAAATCCACAAAATCAGTCCACATTTCGATACTCAAATCCAAATCCAAAAAAGCCAAAATATTCTGCGCTACTGCACCGATTACCCAAAAAAGCCAATCTTAACCTCACAACACCAGTCTACATCCACACTATCAGTTTCATTACCATAGCTATCGATGCCACTTCTCCACAGCAATTCAAATCCACAAAATCAGTCCACATTTCGATACTCAAATCCAAATCCAAAAAAGCCAAAATATTCTGCGCTACTGCACCGATTACCCAAAAAAGCCAAACTTAACCTAACAACACCAGTCTACATCCACACTATCAGTTTCACTACCATAGCTATCGATGCACACTCCTCCACAGCTATTCAAATCCACAAAATCAGTCCACATTTCGATACTCAAATCCAAATCCAAAAAAGCCAAAATATTCTGCGCTACTGCACCGATTACCCAAAAAAGCCAAACTTAACCTCACAACACCAGTCTACATCCACACTATCAGTTTCATTACCATAGCTATCGATGCCACTCCTCCACAGCTATTCAAATCCACAAAATCAGTCCACATTTCGATACTCAAATCCAAATTCAAAAAAGCCAAAATATTCTGCGCTACTGCACCGATTACCCAAAAAAGCCAATCTTAACCTCACAACACCAGTCTACATCCACACTATCAGTTTCATTACCATAGCTATCGATGCCACTCCTCCACAGCAATTCAAATCCACAAAATCAGTCCACATTTCGATACTCAAATCCAAATCCAAAAAAGCCAAAATATTCTGCGCTACTGCACCGATTACCCAAAAAAGCCAAACTTAACCTCACAACACCAGTCTACATCCACACTATCAGTTTCACTACCATAGCTATCGATGCCACTCCTCCACAGCTATTCAAATCCACAAAATCAGTCCACATTTCAATACTCAAATCCAAAAAATCCAAAAAAGCCAAAATATTCTGCGCTACTGCACCGATTACCCAAAAAAGTCAAACTTAAGCTCACAACACCAGTCTACATCCACACTATCAGTTTCACTACCATAGCTATCGATGCCACTCCTCCACAGCTATTCAAATCCACAAAATCAGTCCACATTTCGATACTCAAATCCAAATCCAAAAAAGCCAAAATATTCTGCGATACTGCACCGATTACCCAAAAAAGTCAAACTTAACCTCACAACACCAGTCTACATCCACACTATCAGTTTCATTACCATAGCTATCGATGCCACTCCTCCACAGCAATTCAAATCCACAAAATCAGTCCACATTTCGATACTCAAATCCAACAAAGCCAAAATATTCTGCGCTACTGCACCGATTACCCAAAAAAGCCAAACTTAACCTCACAACACCAGTCTACATCCACACTATCAGTTTCATTACCATAGCTATCGATGCCACTCCTCCACAGCCACTCAAATCCACAAAATCAGTCCTCATTTCGATACTCAAATCCAAAAAAGCCAAAATATTCTGCGCTACTGCACCGATTACCCAAAAAAGCCAAACTTAACCTCACAACACCAGTCTACATCCACACTATCAGTTTCATTACCATAGCTATCGATGCCACTCCTCCACAGCAATTCAAATCCACAAAATCAGTCCACATTTCGATACTCAAATCCAAATCCAAAAAAGACAAAATATTCTGCGCTACTGCACCGATTACCCAAAAAAGCCAAACTTAACCTCACAACACCAGTCTACATCCACACTATCAGTTTCATTACCATAGCTATCGATGCCACTCTTCCACAGCCACTCAAATCCACAAAATCAGTCCACATTTCGATACTCAAATCCAAATCCAAAAAAGCCAAAATATTCTGCGCTACTGCACCGATTACCCAAAAAAGCCAAACTTAACCTCACAACACCAGTCTTCATCCACACTATCAGTTTCATTACCATAGCTATCGATGCCACTCCTCCATAGCCACTCAAATCCACAAAATCAGTCCTCATTTCGATACTCAAATCCAAAAAAGCCAAAATATTCTGCGCTACTGCACCGATTACCCAAAAAAGCCAAACTTAACCTCACAACACCAGTCTACATCCACACTATCAGTTTCATTACCATAGCTATCGATGCCACTCCTCCACAGCAATTCAAATCCACAAAATCAGTCCACATTTCGATACTCAAATCCAAATCCAAAAAAGCCAAAATATTCTGCGCTACTGCACCGATTACCCAAAAAAGCCAATCTTAACCTCACAACAGCAGTCTACATCCACACTATCAGTTTCATTACCATAGCTATCGATGCCACTTCTCCACAGCAATTCAAATCCACAAAATCAGTCCACATTTCGATACTCAAATCCAAATCCAAAAAAGCCAAAATATTCTGCGCTACTGCACCGATTACCCAAAAAAGCCAAACTTAACCTAACAACACCAGTCTACATCCACACTATCAGTTTCACTACCATAGCTATCGATGCACACTCCTCCACAGCTATTCAAATCCACAAAATCAGTCCACATTTCGATACTCAAATCCAAATCCAAAAAAGCCAAAATATTCTGCGCTACTGCACCGATTACCCAAAAAAGCCAAACTTAACCTCACAACACCAGTCTACATCCACACTATCAGTTTCATTACCATAGCTATCGATGCCACTCCTCCACAGCTATTCAAATCCACAAAATCAGTCCACATTTCGATACTCAAATCCAAATTCAAAAAAGCCAAAATATTCTGCGCTACTGCACCGATTACCCAAAAAAGCCAATCTTAACCTCACAACACCAGTCTACATCCACACTATCAGTTTCATTACCATAGCTATCGATGCCACTCCTCCACAGCAATTCAAATCCACAAAATCAGTCCACATTTCGATACTCAAATCCAAATCCAAAAAAGCCAAAATATTCTGCGCTACTGCACCGATTACCCAAAAAAGCCAAACTTAACCTCACAACACCAGTCTACATCCACACTATCAGTTTCACTACCATAGCTATCGATGCCACTCCTCCACAGCTATTCAAATCCACAAAATCAGTCCACATTTCGATACTCAAATCCAAATCCAAAAAAGCCAAAATATTCTGCGCTACTGCACCGATTAACCAAAAAAGTCAAACTTAACCTCACAACACCAGTCTACATCCACACCATCAGTTTCATTACCATAGCTATCGATGCCACTCCTCCACAGCTATTCAAATCCACAAAATCAGTCCACATTTCGATACTCAAATCCAAATCCAAAAAAGCCAAAATATTCTGCGATACTGCACCGATTACCCAAAAAAGTCAAACTTAACCTCACAACACCAGTCTACATCCACACTATCAGTTTCATTACCATAGCTATCGATGCCACTCCTCCACAGCAATTCAAATCCACAAAATCAGTCCACATTTCGATACTCAAATCCAAATCCAAAAGAGCCAAAATATTCTGCGCTACTGCACCGATTACCCAAAAAAGCCAAACTTAACCTCACAACACCAGTCTACATCCACACTATCAGTTTCATTACCATAGCTATCGATGCCACTCCTCCACAGCAATTCAAATCCACGAAATCAGTCCTCATTTCGATACTCAAATCCAAAAAAGCCAAAATATTCTGCGCTGCTGCATCGATTACCCAAAAAAGCCAAACTTAACCTCACAACACCAGTCTACATCCACACTATCAGTTTCATTACCATAGCTATCGATGCCACTCCTCCACAGCTATTCAAATCCACAAAATCAGTCCACATTTCGATACTCAAATCCAAATCCAAAAAAGCCAAAATATTCTGCGCTACTGCACCGATTACCCAAAAAAGCCAATCTTAACCTCACAACACCAGTCTACATCCACACTATCAGTTTCATTACCATAGCTATCGATGCCACTTCTCCACAGCAATTCAAATCCACAAAATCAGTCCACATTTCGATACTCAAATCCAAATCCAAAAAAGCCAAAATATTCTGCGCTACTGCACCGATTACCCAAAAAAGCCAAACTTAACCTAACAACACCAGTCTACATCCACACTATCAGTTTCACTACCATAGCTATCGATGCACACTCCTCCACAGCTATTCAAATCCACAAAATCAGTCCACATTTCGATACTCAAATCCAAATCCAAAAAGCCAAAATATTCTGCGCTACTGCACCGATTACCCAAAAAAGCCAAACTTAACCTCACAACACCAGTCTACATCCACACTATCAGTTTCATTACCATAGCTATCGATGCCACTCCTCCACAGCTATTCAAATCCACAAAATCAGTCCACATTTCGATACTCAAATCCAAAAAAGCCAAAATATTCTGCGCTACTGCACCGATTACCCAAAAAAGCCAATCTTAACCTCACAACACCAGTCTACATCCACACTATCAGTTTCATTACCATAGCTATCGATGCCACTCCTCCACAGCAATTCAAATCCACAAAATCAGTCCACATTTCGATACTCAAATCCAAATCCAAAAAAGCCAAAATATTCTGCGCTACTGCACCGATTACCCAAAAAAGCCAAACTTAACCTCACAACACCAGTCTACATCCACACTATCAGTTTCACTACCATAGCTATCGATGCCACTCCTCCACAGCTATTCAAATCCACAAAATCAGTCCACATTTCGATACTCAAATCCAAATCCAAAAAAGCCAAAATATTCTGCGCTACTGCACCGATTAACCAAAAAAGTCAAACTTAACCTCACAACAGCAGTCTACATCCACACCATCAGTTTCATTACCATAGCTATCGATGCCACTCCTCCACAGCTATTCAAATCCACAAAATCAGTCCACATTTCGATACTCAAATCCAAATCCAAAAAAAGCCAAAATATTCTGCGATACTGCACCGATTACCCAAAAAAGTCAAACTTAACCTCACAACACCAGTCTACATCCACACTATCAGTTTCATTACCATAGCTATCGATGCCACTCCTCCACAGCAATTCAAATCCACAAAATCAGTCCACATTTCGATACTCAAATCCAAATCCAAAAGAGCCAAAATATTCTGCGCTACTGCACCGATTACCCAAAAAAGCCAAACTTAACCTCACAACACCAGTCTACATCCACACTATCAGTTTCATTACCATAGCTATCGATGTCACTCCTCCACAGCAATTCAAATCCACAAAATCAGTCCACATTTCGATACTCAAATCCAAAAAAGCCAAAATATTCTGCGCTACTGCACCGATTACCCAAAAAAGCCAAACTTAACCTCACAACACCAGTCTACATCCACACTATCAGTTTCATTACCATAGCTATCGATGCCACTCCTCCACAGCAATTCAAATCCACAAAATCAGTCCACATTTCGATACTCAAATCCAAATCCAAAAAAGCAGAAATATTCTGCGCTACTGCACCGATTACCCAAAAAAGCCAAACTTAACCTCACAACACCAGTCTACATCCACACTATCAGTTTCATTACCATAGCTATCGATGCCACTCCTCCACAGCCACTCAAATCCACAAAATCAGTCCTCATTTCGATACTCAAATCCAAAAAAAGCCAAAATATTCTGCGCTACTGCACCGATTACCCAAAAAAGTCAAACTTAAGCTCACAACACCAGTCTACATCCACACTATCAGTTTCATTACCATAGCTATCGATGCCACTCCTCCACAGCTATTCAAATCCACAAAATCAGTCCACATTTCGATACTCAAATCCAAATCCAAAAAAGCCAAAATATTCTGCGATACTGCACCGATTACCCAAAAAAGTCAAACTTAACCTCACAACACCAGTCTACATCCACACTATCAGTTTCATTACCATAGCTATCGATGCCACTCCTCCACAGCAATTCAAATCCACAAAATCAGTCCACATTTCGATACTCAAATCCAAATCCAAAAGAGCCAAAATATTCTGCGCTACTGCACCGATTACCCAAAAAAGCCAAACTTAACCTCACAACACCAGTCTACATCCACACTATCAGTTTCATTACCATAGCTATCGATGCCACTCCTCCACAGCCATTCAAATCCACAAAATCAGTCCACATTTCGATACTCAAATCCAAAAAAGCCAAAATATTCTGCGCTACTGCACCGATTACCCAAAAAAGCCAAACTTAACCTCACAACACCAGTCTACATCCACACTATCAGTTTCATTACCATAGCTATCGATGCCACTCCTCCACAGCAATTCAAATCCACAAAATCAGTCCACATTTCGATACTCAAATCCAAATCCAAAAAAGCAGAAATATTCTGCGCTACTGCACCGATTACCCAAAAAAGCCAAACTTAACCTAACAACACCAGTCTACATCCACACTATCAGTTTCACTACCATAGCTATCGATGCACACTCCTCCACAGCTATTCAAATCCACAAAATCAGTCCACATTTCGATACTCAAATCCAAATCCAAAAAAGCCAAAATATTCTGCGCTACTGCACCGATTACCCAAAAAAGCCAAACTTAACCTCACAACACCAGTCTACATCCACACTATCAGTTTCATTACCATAGCTATCGATGCCACTCCTCCACAGCTATTCAAATCCACAAAATCAGTCCACATTTCGATACTCAAATCCAAATTCAAAAAAGCCAAAATATTCTGCGCTACTGCACCGATTACCCAAAAAAGCCAATCTTAACCTCACAACACCAGTCTACATCCACACTATCAGTTTCATTACCATAGCTATCGATGCCACTCCTCCACAGCAATTCAAATCCACAAAATCAGTCCACATTTCGATACTCAAATCCAAATCCAAAAAAAGCCAAAATATTCTGCGCTACTGCACCGATTACCCAAAAAAGCCAAACTTAACCTCACAACACCAGTCTACATCCACACTATCAGTTTCACTACCATAGCTATCGATGCCACTCCTCCACAGCTATTCAAATCCACAAAATCAGTCCACATTTCGATACTCAAATCCAAATCCAAAAAAGCCAAAATATTCTGCGCTACTGCACGATTAACCAAAAAAGTCAAACTTAACCTCACAACAGCAGTCTACATCCACACCATCAGTTTCATTACCATAGCTATCGATGCCACTCCTCCACAGCTATTCAAATCCACAAAATCAGTCCACATTTCGATACTCAAATCCAAATCCAAAAAAGCCAAAATATTCTGCGCTACTGCACCGATTACCCAAAAAAGTCAAACTTAACCTCACAACACCAGTCTACATCCACACTATCAGTTTCATTACCATAGCTATCGATGCCACTCCTCCACAGCAATTCAAATCCACAAAATCAGTCCACATTTCGATACTCAAATCCAAATCCAAAAAGCCAAAATATTCTGCGCTACTGCACCGATTACCCAAAAAAGCCAAACTTAAGCTCACAACACCAGTCTACATCCACACTATCAGTTTCACTACCATAGCTATCGATGCCACTCCTCCACAGCCATTCAAATCCACAAAATCAGTCCACATTTCGATACTCAAATCCAAAAAAAGCCAAAATATTCTGCGCTACTGCACCGATTACCCAAAAAAGCCAAACTTAACCTCACAACACCAGTCTACATCCACACTATCAGTTTCATTACCATAGCTATCGATGCCACTCCTCCACAGCAATTCAAATCCACAAAATCAGTCCACATTTCGATACTCAAATCCAAATCCAAAAAAGCAGAAATATTCTGCGCTACTGCACCGATTACCCAAAAAAGCCAAACTTAACCTCACAACACCAGTCTACATCCACACTATCAGTTTCATTACCATAGCTATCGATGCCACTCCTCCACAGCCACTCAAATCCACAAAATCAGTCCACATTTCGATACTCAAATCCAAGAAAAACGCCAAAATATTCTGCGCTACTGCACCGATTACCCGAAAAAGACAAACCTATCCTCACCACAGCACACCAGTCTACATCCACACCATCAGTTTCATTACCATAGCTATCGATGCCACTACTCCACAGCAATTCAAATCCACGAAATCAGTCCACATTTCGATACTCAAATCCAAATCCAAAAAAGCCAAAATATTCTGCGCTACTGCACCGATTACCCAAAAAAGCCAAACTTAACCTCACAACACCAGTCTACATCCACACTATCAGTTTCATTACCATAGCTATCGATGCCACTCCTCCACAGCAATTCAAATCCACAAAATCAGTCCACATTTCGATACTCAAATCCAAATCCAAAAAAGCCAAAATATTCTGCGCTACTGCACCGATTACCCAAAAAAGCCAAACTTAACCTCACAACACCAGTCTACATCCACACTATCAGTTTCACTACCATAGCTATCGATGCCACTCCTCCACAGCTATTCAAATCCACAAAATCAGTCCACATTTCGATACTCAAATCCAAAAAAGCCAAAATATTCTGCGCTACTGCACCGATTACCCAAAAAAGCCAAACTTAACCTCACAACACCAGTCTACATCCACACTATCAGTTTCACTACCATAGCTATCGATGCCACTCCTCCACAGCTATTCAAATCCACAAAATCAGTCCACATTTCGATACTCAAATCCAAATCCAAAAAAGCCAAAATATTCTGCGCTACTGCACCGATTACCCAAAAAAGTCAAACTTAAGCTCACAACACCAGTCTACATCCACACTATCAGTTTCATTACCATAGCTATCGATGCCACTCCTCCACAGCTATTCAAATCCACAAAATCAGTCCACATTTCGATACTCAAATCCAAAAAAGCCAAAATATTCTGCGCTACTGCACCGATTACCCACAAAAGCCAAACCTAACCTCACCACACCAGTCTACATCCACACTATCAGTTTCATTACCATAGCTATCGATGCCACTCCTCCACAGCAATTCAAATCCACAAAATCAGTCCACATTTCGATACTCAAATCCAAAAAAAACGCCAAAATATTCTGCGCTACTGCACCGATCACCCAAAAAAGCCAAACTTAACCTCACAACACCAGTCTACATCCACACTATCAGTTTCATTACCATAGCTATCGATGCCACTCCTCCACAGCTATTCAAATCCACAAAATCAGTCCACATTTCGATACTCAAATCCAAAAAAGCCAAAATATTCTGCGCTACTGCACCGATTACCCAAAAAAGCCAAACTTAAGCTCACAACAGCAGTCTACATCCACACTATCAGTTTCACTACCATAGCTATCGATGCCACTCCTCCACAGCTATTCAAATCCACAAAATCAGTCCACATTTCGATACTCAAATCCAAAAAAGCCAAAATATTCTGCGCTACTGCACCGATTACCCAAAAAAGCCAAACTTAAGCTCACAACACCAGTCTACATCCACACTATCAGTTTCATTACCATAGCTATCGATGCCACTCCTCCACAGCCATTCAAATCCACAAAATCAGTCCACATTTCGATACTCAAATCCAAAAAAGCCAAAATATTCTGCGCTACTGCACCGATTACCCAAAAAAGCCAAACTTAACCTCACAACACCAGTCTACATCCACACTATCAGTTTCATTACCATAGCTATCGATGCCACTCCTCCACAGCAATTCAAATCCACAAAATCAGTCCACATTTCGATACTCAAATCCAAAAAAGCCAAAATATTCTGCGCTACTGCACCGATTACCCAAAAAAGCCAAACTTAACCTCACAACACCAGTCTACATCCACACTATCAGTTTCATTACCATAGCTATCGATGCCACTCCTCCACAGCATTTCAAATCCACAAAATCAGTCCACATTTCGATACTCAAATCCAAAAAAGCCAAAATATTCTGCGCTACTGCACCGATTACCCAAAAAAGCCAAACTTAACCTCACAACACCAGTCTACATCCACACTATCAGTTTCATTACCATAGCTATCGATGCCACTCCTCCACAGCAATTCAAATCCACAAAATCAGTCCACATTTCGATACTCAAATCAAATCCAAAAAAGCCAAAATATTCTGCGCTACTGCACCGATTACCCAAAAAAGCCAAACTTAACCTCACAACACCAGTCTACATCCACACTATCAGTTTCATTACCATAGCTATCGATGCCACTCCTCCACAGCAATTCAAATCCACAAAATCAGTCCACATTTCGATACTCAAATCCAAATCCAAAAAAGCCAAAATATTCTGCGCTACTGCACCGATTACCCAAAAAAGCCAAACTTAACCTCACCACACCAGTCTACATCCACACTATCAGTTTCATTACCATAGCTATCGATGCCACTCCTCCACAGCTATTCAAATCCACAAAATCAGTCCACATTTCGATACTCAAATCCAAAAAAGCCAAAATATTCTGCGCTACTGCACCGATTACCCAAAAAAGTCAAACTTAAGCTCACAACACCAGTCTACATCCACACTATCAGTTTCATTACCATAGCTATCGATGCCACTCCTCCACAGCTATTCAAATCCACAAAATCAGTCCACATTTCGATACTCAAATCCAAAAAAGCCAAAATATTCTGCGCTACTGCACCGATTACCCAAAAAAGTCAAACTTAAGCTCACAACACCAGTCTACATCCACACTATCAGTTTCATTACCATAGCTATCGATGCCACTCCTCCACAGCTATTCAAATCCACAAAATCAGTCCACATTTCGATACTCAAATCCAAAAAAGCCAAAATATTCTGCGCTACTGCACCGATTACCCAAAAAAGCCAAACTTAAGCTCACAACACCAGTCTACATCCACACTATCAGTTTCATTACCATAGCTATCGATGCCACTCCTCCACAGCCATTCAAATCCACAAAATCAGTCCACATTTCGATACTCAAATCCAAAAAAAACGCCAAAATATTCTGCGCTACTGCACCGATTACCCAAAAAAAGCAACACTTAACCTGACCACACCAGTCTACATCCACACTATCAGTTTCATTACCATACCTATCGATGCCACTCCTCCACAGCAATTCAAATCCACAAAATCAGTCCACATTTCGATACTCAAATCCAAAAAAGCCAAAATATTCTGCGCTACTGCACCGATTACCCGAAAAAGCCAAACTTAAGCTCACAACACCAGTCTACATCCACACTATCAGTTTCACTACCATAGCTATCGATGCCACTCCTCCACAGCTATTCAAATCCACAAAATCAGTCCACATTTCGATACTCAAATCCAAAAAAGCCAAAATATTCTGCGCTACTGCACCGATTACCCAAAAAAGCCAAACTTAACCTCACAACACCAGTCTACATCCACACTATCAGTTTCATTACCATAGCTATCGATGCCACTCCTCCACAGCTATTCAAATCCACAAAATCAGTCCACATTTCGATACTCAAATCCAAATCAAAAAGAGCCAAAATATTCTGCGCTACTGCACCGATTACCCAAAAAAGCCAAACTTAACCTCACAACACCAGTCTACATCCACACTATCAGTTTCATTACCATAGCTATCGATGCCACTCCTCCACAGCAATTCAAATCCACAAAATCAGTCCACATTTCGATACTCAAATCCAAATCCAAAAAAGCCAAAATATTCTGCGCTACTGCACCGATTACCCAAAAAAGCCAAACTTAACCTCACAACACCAGTCTACATCCACACTATCAGTTTCATTACCATAGCTATCGATGCCACTCCTCCACAGCTATTCAAATCCACAAAATCAGTCCACATTTCGATACTCAAATCCAAAAAAGCCAAAATATTCTGCGCTACTGCACCGATTACCCAAAAAAGCCAAACTTAACCTCACAACACCAGTCTACATCCACACTATCAGTTTCATTACCATAGCTATCGATGCCACTCCTCCACAGCTATTCAAATCCACAAAATCAGTCCACATTTCGATACTCAAATCCAAATCCAAAAAAGCCAAAATATTCTGCGATACTGCACCGATTACCCAAAAAAGCCAAACTTAACCTCACAACACCAGTCTACATCCACACTATCAGTTTCATTACCATAGCTATCGATGCCACTCCTCCACAGCAATTCAAATCCACAAAATCAGTCCACATTTCGATACTCAAATCCAAAAGAGCCAAAATATTCTGCGCTACTGCACCGATTACCCAAAAAAGCCAAACTTAACCTCACAACACCAGTCTACATCCACACTATCAGTTTCATTACCATAGCTATCGATGCCACTCCTCCACAGCCATTCAAATCCACAAAATCAGTCCACATTTCGATACTCAAATCCAAAAAAGCCAAAAAATTCTGCGCTACTGCACCGATTACCCAAAAAAGCCAAACTTAACCTCACAACACCAGTCTACATCCACACTATCAGTTTCATTACCATAGCTATCGATGCCACTCCTCCACAGCAATTCAAATCCACAAAATCAGTCCACATTTCGATACTCAAATCCAAATCCAAAAAAGCCAAAATATTCTGCGCTACTGCACCGATTACCCAAAAAAGCCAAACTTAACCTCACAACACCAGTCTACATCCACACTATCAGTTTCATTACCATAGCTATCGATGCCACTCCTCCAGAGCCACTCAAATCCACAAAATCAGTCCTCATTTCGATACTCAAATCCAAAAAAGCCAAAATATTCTGCGCTACTGCACCGATTACCCAAAAAAGCCAAACTTAACCTCACAACACCAGTCTACATCCACACTATCAGTTTCACTACCATAGCTATCGATGCCACTCCTCCACAGCTATTCAAATCCACAAAATCAGTCCACATTTCGATACTCAAATCCAAATCCAAAAAAGCAGAAATATTCTGCGCTACTGCACCGATTACCCAAAAAAGCCAAACTTAACCTCACAACACCAGTCTACATCCACACTATCAGTTTCATTACCATAGCTATCGATGCCACTCCTCCACAGCTATTCAAATCCACAAAATCAGTCCACATTTCGAAACTCAAATAAAAAATCCAAAAAAGCCAAAATATTCTGCGCTACTGCACCGATTACCCAAAAAAGCCAAACTTAAGCTCACAACACCAGTCTACATCCACACTATCAGTTTCATTACCATAGCTATCGATGCCACTCCTCCACAGCTATTCAAATCCACAAAATCAGTCCACATTTCGATACTCAAATCCAAAAAAGCCAAAATATTCTGCGCTACTGCACCGATTACCCAAAAAAAGCCAAACTTAAGCTCACAACACCAGTCTACATCCACACTATCAGTTTCATTACCATAGCTATCGATGCCACTCCTCCACAGCTATTCAAATCCACAAAATCAGTCCACATTTCGATACTCAAATCCAAAAAAGCCAAAATATTCTGTGCTACTGCACCGATTACCCAAAAAAGCCAAACTTAAGCTCACAACACCAGTCTACATCCACACTATCAGTTTCATTCCATAGCTATCGATGCCACTCCTCCACAGCTATTCAAATCCACAAAATCAGTCCACATTTCGATACTCAAATCCAAAAAAGCCAAAATATTCTGCGCTACTGCACCGATTACCCAAAAAAGCCAAACTTAACCTCACAACACCAGTCTACATCCACACTATCAGTTTCATTACCATAGCTATCGATGCCACTCCTCCACAGCCATTCAAATCCACAAAATCAGTCCTCATTTC
Organism: Prostheceraeus crozeri; assembly: GCA_907163375.1. Classification (NCBI taxonomy): domain Eukaryota; kingdom Metazoa; phylum Platyhelminthes; order Polycladida; family Euryleptidae; genus Prostheceraeus; species Prostheceraeus crozeri. Next base: position 13,193 of record CAJQUW010010893.1, on the reverse strand, counting down.
GATACTCAAATCCAAAAAAGCCAAAATATTCTGCGCTACTGCACCGATTACCCAAAAAAGCCAAACTTAACCTCACAACACCAGTCTACATCCACACTATCAGTTTCATTACCATAGCTATCGATGCCACTCCTCCACAGCTATTCAAATCCACAAAATCAGTCCACATTTCGATACTCAAATCCAAATCCAAAAAAGCCAAAATATTCTGCGCTACTGCACCGATTACCCAAAAAAGCCAAACTTAAGCTCACAACACCAGTCTCCATCCACACTATCAGTTTCACTACCATAGCTATCGATGCCACTCCTCCACAGCTATTCAAATCCACAAAATCAGTCCTCATTTCCATACTCAAATCCAAAAAAGCCAAAATATTCTGCGCTACTGCACCGATTACCCAAAAAAGCCAAACTTAACCTCACAACACCAGTCTACATCCACACTATCAGTTTCATTACCATAGCTATCGATGCCACTCCTCCACAGCTATTCAAATCCACAAAATCAGAACACAATTCGGTACTCAAATCCAAATCCAAAAAAGCCAAAATATTCTGCGCTACTGCACCGATTACCCAAAAAAGCCAAACTTAACCTCACAACACCAGTCTACATCCACACTATCAGTTTCATTACCATAGCTATCGATGCCACTCCTCCACAGCCACTCAAATCCACAAAATCAGTCCTCATTTCGATACTCAAATCCAAAAAAGCCAAAATATTCTGCGCTACTGCACCGATTACCCAAAAAAGCCAAACTTAACCTCACAACACCAGTCTACATCCACACTATCAGTTTCATTACCATAGCTATCGATGCCACTCCTCCACAGCTATTCAAATCCACAAAATCAGTCCACATTTCGATACTCAAATCCAAATCCAAAAAAGCCAAAATATTCTGCGCTACTGCACCGATTACCCAAAAAAGCCAATCTTAACCTCACAACACCAGTCTACATCCACACTATCAGTTTCATTACCATAGCTATCGATGCCACTCCTCCACAGCTATTCAAATCCACAAAATCAGTCCACATTTCGATACTCAAATCCAAATCCAAAAAAGCCAAAATATTCTGCGCTACTGCACCGATTACCCAAAAAAGCCAAACTTAACCTCACAACAGCAGTCTACATCCACACTATCAGTTTCATTACCATAGCTATCGATGCCACTCCTCCACAGCAATTCAAATCCACAAAATCAGTCCACATTTCGATACTCAAATCCAAATCCAAAAAAGCCAAAATATTCTGCGCTACTGCACCGATTACCCAAAAAAGCCAAACTTAACCTCACAACACCAGTCTACATCCACACTATCAGTTTCATTACCATAGCTATCGATGCCACTCCTCCACAGCCACTCAAATCCACAAAATCAGTCCTCATTTTGATACTCAAATCCAAATCCAAAAGAGCCAAATTATTCTGCGCTACTGCACCGATTACCCAAAAAAGCCAAACTTAACCTAACAACACCAGTCTACATCCACACTATCAGTTTCACTACCATAGCTATCGATGCACACTCCTCCACAGCTATTCAAATCCACAAAATCAGTCCACATTTCGATACTCAAATCCAAATCCAAAAGAGCCAAAATATTCTGCGCTACTGCACCGATTACCCAAAAAAGCCAAACTTAACCTCACAACACCAGTCTACATCCACACTATCAGTTTCATTACCATAGCTATCGATGCCACTCCTCCACAGCTATTCAAATCCACAAAATCAGTCCACATTTCGATACTCAAATCCAAATTCAAAAAAGCCAAAATATTCTGCGCTACTGCACCGATTACCCAAAAAAGCCAATCTTAACCTCACAACACCAGTCTACATCCACAATATCAGTTTCATTACCATAGCTATCGATGCCACTCCTCCACAGCCACTCAAATCCACAAAATCAGTCCTCATTTTGATACTCAAATCCAAAAAAGCCAAAATATTCTGCGCTACTGCACCGATTACCCAAAAAAGCCAAACTTAACCTCACAACACCAGTCTACATCCACACTATCAGTTTCATTACCATAGCTATCGATGCCACTCCTCCACAGCCACTCAAATCCACAAAATCAGTCCTCATTTTGATACTCAAATCCAAAAAAGCCAAAATATTCTGCGCTACTGCACCGACTACCCAAAAAAGCCAAACTTAACCTCACAACACCAGTCTACATCCACACTATCAGTTTCATTACCATAGCTATCGATGCCACTCCTCCACAGCTATTCAAATCCACAAAATCAGTCCACATTTCGATACTCAAATCCAACAAAGCCAAAATATTCTGCGCTACTGCACCGATTACCCAAAAAAGCCAATCTTAACCTCACAACACCAGTCTACATCCACACTATCAGTTTCATTACCATAGCTATCGATGCCACTCCTCCACAGCCACTCAAATCCACAAAATCAGTCCTCATTTTGATACTCAAATCCAAAAAAGCCAAAATATTCTGCGCTACTGCACCGATTACCCAAAAAAGCCAAACTTAACCTCACAACACCAGTCTACATCCACACTATCAGTTTCATTACCATAGCTATCGATGCCACTCCTCCACAGCCACTCAAATCCACAAAATCAGTCCACATTTTGATACTCAAATCCAAAAAAGCCAAAATATTCTGCGCTACTGCACCGACTACCCAAAAAAGCCAAACTTAACCTCACAACACCAGTCTACATCCACACTATCAGTTTCATTACCATAGCTATCGATGCCACTCCTCCACATCAATTCAAATCCACAAAATCAGTCGACATTTCGATACTCAAATCCAAATCCAAAAAAGCCAAAATATTCTGCGCTACTGCACCGATTACCCAAAAAAGCCAAACTTAACCTCACAACACCAGTCTACATCCACACTATCAGTTTCATTACCATAGCTATCGATGCCACTCCTCCACAGCAATTCAAATCCACAAAATCAGTCCACATTTCGATACTCAAATCCAAATCCAAAAAAGCCAAAATATTCTGCGCTACTGCACCGATTACCCAAAAAAGCCAAACTTAACCTCACAACACCAGTCTACATCCACACTATCAGTTTCATTACCATAGCTATCGATGCCACTCCTCCACAGCCACTGAAATCGACAAAATCAGTCCTCATTTTGATACTCAAATCCAAAAAAGCCAAAATATTCTGCGCTACTGCACCGATTACCCAAAAAAGCCAAACTTAACCTCACAACAGCAGTCTACATCCACACTATCAGTTTCATTACCATAGCTATCGATGCCACTCCTCCACAGCAATTCAAATCCACAAAATCAGTCCACATTTCGATACTCAAATCCAAATCCAAAAAAGCCAAAATATTCTGCGCTACTGCACCGATTACCCAAAAAAGCCAAACTTAACCTCACAACACCAGTCTACATCCACACTATCAGTTTCATTACCATAGCTATCGATGCCACTCCTCCACAGCTATTCAAATCCACAAAATCAGTCCACATTTCGATACTCAAATCCAAAAAAGCCAAAATATTCTGCGCTACTGCACCGATTACCCAAAAAAGCCAATCTTAACCTCACAACACCAGTCTACATCCACACTATCAGTTTCATTACCATAGCTATCGATGCCACTCCTCCACAGCTATTCAAATCCACAAAATCAGTCCACATTTCGATACTCAAATCCAAATCCAAAAAAGCCAAAATATTCTGCGCTACTGCACCGATTACCCAAAAAAGCCAAACTTAACCTCACAACAGCAGTCTACATCCACACTATCAGTTTCATTACCATAGCTATCGATGCCACTCCTCCACAGCCACTCAAATCCACAAAATCAGTCCTCATTTTGATACTCAAATCCAAAAAAGCCAAAATATTCTGCGCTACTGCACCGATTACCCAAAAAAGCCAAACTTAACCTCACAACACCAGTCTACATCCACACTATCAGTTTCATTACCATAGCTATCGATGCCACTCCTCCACAGCTATTCAAATCCACAAAATCAGTCCACATTTCGATACTCAAATCCAAATCCAAAAAAGCCAAAATATTCTGCGCTACTGCACCGATTACCCAAAAAAGCCAATCTTAACCTCACAACACCAGTCTACATCCACACTATCAGTTTCATTACCATAGCTATCGATGCCACTCCTCCACAGCTATTCAAATCCACAAAATCAGTCCACATTTCGATACTCAAATCCAAATCCAAAAAAGCCAAAATATTCTGCGCTACTGCACCGATTACCCAAAAAAGCCAAACTTAACCTCACAACACCAGTCTACATCCACACTATCAGTTTCATTACCATAGCTATCGATGCCACTCCTCCACAGCCACTCAAATCCACAAAATCAGTCCTCATTTTGATACTCAAATCCAAAAAAGCCAAAATATTCTGCGCTACTGCACCGACTACCCAAAAAAGCCAAACTTAACCTCACAACACCAGTCTACATCCACACTATCAGTTTCATTACCATAGCTATCGATGCCACTCCTCCACATCAATTCAAATCCACAAAATCAGTCGACATTTCGATACTCAAATCCAAAAAAGCCAAAATATTCTGCGCTACTGCACCGATTACCCAAAAAAGCCAAACTTAACCTCACAACACCAGTCTACATCCACACTATCAGTTTCATTACCATAGCTATCGATGCCACTCCTCCACAGCAATTCAAATCCACAAAATCAGTCCACATTTCGATACTCAAATCCAAATCCAAAAAGCCAAAATATTCTGCGCTACTGCACCGATTACCCAAAAAAGCCAAACTTAACCTCACAACACCAGTCTACATCCACACTATCAGTTTCATTACCATAGCTATCGATGCCACTCCTCCACAGCCACTGAAATCGACAAAATCAGTCCTCATTTTGATACTCAAATCCAAAAAAGCCAAAATATTCTGCGCTACTGCACCGATTACCCAAAAAAGCCAAACTTAACCTCACAACAGCAGTCTACATCCACACTATCAGTTTCATTACCATAGCTATCGATGCCACTCCTCCACAGCAATTCAAATCCACAAAATCAGTCCACATTTCGATACTCAAATCCAAATCCAAAAAAAGCCAAAATATTCTGCGCTACTGCACCGATTACCCAAAAAAGCCAAACTTAACCTCACAACACCAGTCTACATCCACACTATCAGTTTCATTACCATAGCTATCGATGCCACTCCTCCACAGCTATTCAAATCCACAAAATCAGTCCACATTTCGATACTCAAATCCAAATCCAAAAAAGCCAAAATATTCTGCGCTACTGCACCGATTACCCAAAAAAGCCAATCTTAACCTCACAACACCAGTCTACATCCACACTATCAGTTTCATTACCATAGCTATCGATGCCACTCCTCCACAGCCACTGAAATCGACAAAATCAGTCCTCATTTTGATACTCAAATCCAAAAAAGCCAAAATATTCTGCGCTACTGCACCGATTACCCAAAAAAGCCAAACTTAACCTCACAACAGCAGTCTACATCCACACTATCAGTTTCATTACCATAGCTATCGATGCCACTCCTCCACAGCAATTCAAATCACAAAATCAGTCCACATTTCGATACTCAAATCCAAATCCAAAAAGCCAAAATATTCTGCGCTACTGCACCGATTACCCAAAAAAGCCAAACTTAACCTCACAACACCAGTCTACATCCACACTATCAGTTTCATTACCATAGCTATCGATGCCACTCCTCCACAGCTATTCAAATCCACAAAATCAGTCCACATTTCGATACTCAAATCCAAATCCAAAAAAGCCAAAATATTCTGCGCTACTGCACCGATTACCCAAAAAAGCCAAACTTAAGCTCACAACACCAGTCTACATCCACACTATCAGTTTCATTACCATAGCTATCGATGCCACTCCTCCACAGCTATTCAAATCCACAAAATCAGTCCACATTTCGATACTCAAATCCAAAAAAGCCAAAATATTCTGCGCTACTGCACCGATTACCCAAAAAAGCCAATCTTAACCTCACAACACCAGTCTACATCCACACTATCAGTTTCATTACCATAGCTATCGATGCCACTCCTCCACAGCCACTGAAATCGACAAAATCAGTCCTCATTTTGATACTCAAATCCAAAAAAGCCAAAATATTCTGCGCTACTGCACCGATTACCCAAAAAAGCCAAACTTAACCTCACAACAGCAGTCTACATCCACACTATCAGTTTCATTACCATAGCTATCGATGCCACTCCTCCACAGCAATTCAAATCCACAAAATCAGTCCTCATTTCTATACTCAAATCCAAAAAAGCCAAAATATTCTGCGCTACTGCACCGATTACCCAAAAAAGCCAAACTTAAGCTCACAACACCAGTCTACATCCACACTATCAGTTTCATTACCATAGCTATCGATGCCACTCCTCCACAGCTATTCAAATCCACAAAATCAGTCCACATTTCGATACTCAAATCCAAATCCAAAAAAGCCAAAATATTCTGCGCTACTGCACCGATTACCCAAAAAAGCCAAACTTAACCTCACAACACCAGTCTACATCCACACTATCAGTTTCATTACCATAGCTATCGATGCCACTCCTCCACAGCCACTGAAATCGACAAAATCAGTCCTCATTTTGATACTCAAATCCAAAAAAGCCAAAATATTCTGCGCTACTGCACCGATTACCCAAAAAAGCCAAACTTAACCTCACAACAGCAGTCTACATCCACACTATCAGTTTCATTACCATAGCTATCGATGCCACTCCTCCACAGCAATTCAAATCCACAAAATCAGTCCACATTTCGATACTCAAATCCAAATCCAAAAAAGCCAAAATATTCTGCGCTACTGCACCGATTACCCAAAAAAGCCAAACTTAACCTCACAACACCAGTCTACATCCACACTATCAGTTTCATTACCATAGCTATCGATGCCACTCCTCCACAGCTATTCAAATCCACAAAATCAGTCCACATTTCGATACTCAAATCCAAATCCAAAAAAGCCAAAATATTCTGCGCTACTGCACCGATTACCCAAAAAAGCCAAACTTAACCTCACAACTCCAGTCTACATCCACACTATCAGTTTCATTACCATAGCTATCGATGCCACTCCTCCACAGCTATTCAAATCCACAAAATCAGTCCACATTTCGATACTCAAATCCAAAAAAGCCAAAATATTCTGCGCTACTGCACCGATTACCCAAAAAAGCCAAACTTAACCTCACAACACCAGTCTACATCCACACTATCAGTTTCATTACCATAGCTATCGATGCCACTCCTCCACAGCTATTCAAATCCACAAAATCAGTCCTCATTTTGATACTCAAATCCAAAAAAGCCAAAATATTCTGCGCTACTGCACCGACTACCCAAAAAAGCCAAACTTAACCTCACAACACCAGTCTACATCCACACTATCAGTTTCATTACCATAGCTATCGATGCCACTCCTCCACAGCTATTCAAATCCACAAAATCAGTCCACATTTCGATACTCAAATCCAAAAAAGCCAAAATATTCTGCGCTACTGCACCGATTACCCAAAAAAGCCAATCTTAACCTCACAACACCAGTCTACATCCACACTATCAGTTTCATTACCATAGCTATCGATGCCACTCCTCCACAGCTATTCAAATCCACAAAATCAGTCCACATTTCGATACTCAAATCCAAAAAAGCCAAAATATTCTGCGCTACTGCACCGATTACCCAAAAAAGCCAAACTTAACCTCACAACAGCAGTCTACATCCACACTATCAGTTTCATTACCATAGCTATCGATGCCACTCCTCCACAGCAATTCAAATCTACAAAATCAGTCCACATTTCGATACTCAAATCCAAATCCAAAAAAGCCAAAATATCAGTCTACATCCACACTATCAGTTTCATTACCATAGCTATCGATGCCACTCCTCCACAGCCACTCAAATCCACAAAATCAGTCCTCATTTTGATACTCAAATCCAAAAAAGCCAAAATATTCTGCGCTACTGCACCGATTACCCAAAAAAGCCAAACTTAAGCTCACAACACCAGTCTACATCCACACTATCAGTTTCATTACCATAGCTATCGAAGCCACTCCTCCACAGCTATTCAAATCCACAAAATCAGTCCACATTTCGATACTCAAATCCAAAAAAGCCAAAATATTCTGCGCTACTGCACCGATTACCCAAAAAAGCCAAACTTAAGCTCACAACACCAGTCTACATCCACAATATCAGTTTCACTACCATAGCTATCGATGCCACTCCTCCACAGCTATTCAAATCCACAAAATCAGTCCACATTTCCATACTCAAATCCAAAAAAGCCAAAATATTCTGCGCTACTGCACCGATTACCCAAAAAAGCCAAACTTAACCTCACAACACCAGTCTACATCCACACTATCAGTTTCATTACCATAGCTATCGATGCCACTCCTCCACAGCCACTCAAATCCACAAAATCAGTCCACATTTTGATACTCAAATCCAAAAAAGCCAAAATATTCTGCGCTACTGCACCGACTACCCAAAAAAGCCAAACTTAACCTCACAACACCAGTCTACATCCACACTATCAGTTTCATTACCATAGCTATCGATGCCACTCCTCCACATCAATTCAAATCCACAAAATCAGTCCACATTTCGATACTCAAATCCAAAAAAGCCAAAATATTCTGCGCTACTGCACCGATTACCCAAAAAAGCCAAACTTAAGCTCACAACACCAGTCTACATCCACACTATCAGTTTCATTACCATAGCTATCGATGCCACTCCTCACAGCAATTCAAATCCACAAAATCAGTCCACATTTAGAAACTCAAATCCAAATCCAAAAAAAGCCAAAATATTCTGCGCTACTGCACCGATTACCCAAAAAAGCCAAACTTAACCTCACAACACCAGTCTACATCCACACTATCAGTTTCATTACCATAGCTATCGATGCCACTCCTCCACAGCTATTCAAATCCACAAAATCAGTCCACATTTCGATACTCAAAACCAAAAAAGCCAAAATATTCTGCGCTACTGCACCGATTACCCAAAAAAGCCAAACTTAACCTCACAACACCAGTCTACATCCACACTATCAGTTTCATTACCATAGCTATCGATGCCACTCCTCCACAGCAATTCAAATCCACAAAATCAGTCCACATTTCGATACTCAAATCCAAATCCAAAAAAGCCAAAATATTCTGCGCTACTGCACCGATTACCCAAAAAAGCCAAACTTAACCCCACCACACCAGTCTACATCCACACTATCAGTTTCATTACCATAGCTATCGATGCCACTCCTCCACAGCTATTCAAATCCACAAAATCAGTCCACATTTCGATACTCAAATCCAAATCCAAAAAAGCCAAAATATTCTGCGCTACTGCACCGATTACCCAAAAAAGCCAATCTTAACCTCACAACACCAGTCTACATCCACACTATCAGTTTCATTACCATAGCTATCGATGCCACTCCTCCACAGCTATTCAAATCCACAAAATCAGTCCACATTTCGATACTCAAATCCAAATCCAAAAAAGCCAAAATATTCTGCGCTACTGCACCGATTACCCAAAAAAGCCAAACTTAACCTCACAACAGCAGTCTACATCCACACTATCAGTTTCATTACCATAGCTATCGATGCCACTCCTCCACAGCCACTCAAATCCACAAAATCAGTCCTCATTTTGATACTCAAATCCAAAAAAGCCAAAATATTCTGCGCTACTGCACCGACTACCCAAAAAAGCCAAACTTAACCTCACAACACCAGTCTACATCCACACTATCAGTTTCATTACCATAGCTATCGATGCCACTCCTCCACAGCTATTCAAATCCACAAAATCAGTCCACATTTCGATACTCAAATCCAAATCCAAAAAAGCCAAAATATTCTGCGCTACTGCACCGATTACCCAAAAAAGCCAATCTTAACCTCACAACACCAGTCTACATCCACACTATCAGTTTCATTACCATAGCTATCGATGCCACTCCTCCACAGCTATTCAAATCCACAAAATCAGTCCACATTTCGATACTCAAATCCAAATCCAAAAAGCCAAAATATTCTGCGCTACTGCACCGATTACCCAAAAAAGCCAAACTTAACCTCACAACACCAGTCTACATCCACACTATCAGTTTCATTACCATAGCTATCGATGCCACTCCTCCACAGCAATTCAAATCCACAAAATCAGTCCACATTTCGATACTCAAATCCAAATCCAAAAAAGCCAAAATATTCTGCGCTACTGCACCGATTACCCAAAAAAGCCAAACTTAACCTCACAACAGCAGTCTACAACCACACTATCAGTTTCATTACCATAGCTATCGATGCCACTCCTCCACAGCAATTCAAATCCACAAAATCAGTCCACATTTCGATACTCAAATCCAAATCCAAAAAAGCCAAAATATTCTGCGCTACTGCACCGATTACCCAAAAAAGCCAAACTTAACTCACAACACCAGTCTACATCCACACTATCAGTTTCATTACCATAGCTATCGATGCCACTCCTCCACAGCCACTCAAATCCACAAAATCAGTCCTCATTTCGATACTCAAATCCAAAAAAGCCAAAATATTCTGCGCTACTGCACCGATTACCCAAAAAAGCCAAACTTAACCGCACAACACCAGTCTACATCCACACTATCAGTTTCATTACCATAGCTATCGATGCCACTCCTCCACAGCAATTCAAATCCACAAAATCAGTCCACATTTCGATACTCAAATCCAAATCCAAAAGAGCCAAAATATTCTGCGCTACTGCACCGATTACCCAAAAAAGCCAAACTTAACCTCACAACAGCAGTCTACAACCACACTATCAGTTTCATTACCATAGCTATCGATGCCACTCCTCCACAGCAATTCAAATCCACAAAATCAGTCCACATTTCGATACTCAAATCCAAATCCAAAAAAGCCAAAATATTCTGCGCTACTGCACCGATTACCCAAAAAAGCCAAACTTAAGCTCACAACACCAGTCTCCATCCACACTATCAGTTTCACTACCATAGCTATCGATGCCACTCCTCCACAGCTATTCAAATCCACAAAATCAGTCCACATTTCCATACTCAAAACCAAAAGAGCCAAAATATTCTGCGCTACTGCACCGATTACCCAAAAAAGCCAAACTTAAGCTCACAACACTAGTCTACATCCACACTATCAGTTTCACTACCATAGCTATCGATGCCACTCCTCCACAGCTATTCAAATCCACAAAATCAGTCCACATTTCCATACTCAAATCCAAAAAAGCCAAAATATTCTGCGCTACTGCACCGATTACCCAAAAAAAGCCAAACTTAACCTCACAACACCAGTCTACATCCACACTATCAGTTTCATTACCATAGCTATCGATGCCACTCCTCCACAGCCACTCAAATCCACAAAATCAGTCCACATTTCGATACTCAAATCCAAATCCAAAAAAGCCAAAATATTCTGCGATACTGCACCGATTACCCAAAAAAGCCAAACTCAACCTCACAACAGCAGTCTACATCCACACTATCAGTTTCATTACCATAGCTATCGATGCCACTCCTCCACAGCAATTCAAATCCACAAAATCAGTCCACATTTCGATACTCAAATCCAAATCCAAAAAAGCCAAAATATTCTGCGCTACTGCACCGATTACTCCAAAAAAGCCAAACTTAACCTCACAACACCAGTCTACATCCACACTATCAGTTTCATTACCATAGCTATCGATGCCACTTTTCCATAGCAATTCAAATCCACAAAATCAGTCCACATTTCGATACTCAAATCCAAATCCAAAAAAGCCAAAATATTCTGCGCTACTGCACCGATTACCCAAAAAAGCCGAACTTAAGCTCAGCACACCAGTCTACATCCACACTATCAGTTTCATTGTTATTGCTGGAGATCTCTGAAAATGATTCGAGTGGCTGACTTTTTTCTTCGTTTTAGCTAGTGAATTTTGTTTCTTTGATTCTGTGCGTCTCAGTTTGGTTTTCAAAATCCCGACTTTGATGCCGGAATTGATCCCGTTTTTTTTGAGATAAGGATCCTGAGATTTTTCCGTGGGTAGCAACCTTGCCCTCCTAATCGAATCTTTTGTATATCTTTAATCCGAGCAACTATGGCCAACAGATTTTTAGTATTTTACGTTTTGTGCATATAGAACTTTTTTCAGAAGGATTTTAATTTTGGCACAATACTTTCTTCGTGAGCTATTTTTAAATTTGAATGTCGACATCATTTTGGCTGATTTCGCTATATATTGAGTTCTAATTGATTTTGCGGCATCAATTCTTGGAGAAGCAATGGTTAATTGTTTTTTATTATAGAGCCAAAACAATTAACATCACGACAAAAAAGACACATCGAGCCACAACTTCTGCACATTTTTGCAGAAAACATAATAGAGCCAAACGTAAGCTCTACAGTACCTCACTCACCTTCAAGTAAAGTTTCATCAAAATCCATGCAATACTCTGTCCTACACAGCATTTACAAGTTTGAAAATACGGCCTATTCAGCGACATTTCAACTTTTCAAACACACATCGAGCCACAACTTCTGCGCATCTTTGCAGAAAACGCAATAGAGCTTAACTTAAGCTCTACAGCACTTCACTCACCTTCATGTGACATTTTAACTTTTCAAACACACATTGCGTTTTCCGCAAAGATGCGCAGAAGTTGCGGCTCGATGTATTCTTTTTTGTCGTGATGTTCGTTGTTTTGGCTCTATAGTATAAAATCATTAACCGAAATAAGTTGAATTGATATAAAGGATTCTTCCTATCCATATAGAGATATTCACATATGCAAAATCTTTGAATTTGAAATTATCTGCTTATTATGTGTGCATGCTTGAAATTTCAAATACATTTTTTGATTTTAATTTTTTACATTTATTTCTGCATCTGATGATCAATTATTGAATTTTTCAGAATCATGTTGCTTTTAGCCTCAGCCCGTTAGATCGCCCACCCGCGTAACGAGTTCGTAACGAAGCTGGGTAGCGGGAAAACTTCGTGAAGCATGAAATGACTTGAGACGCATTCTGTGCTCACTAGGGCTACTTCCTTCGAAAGCAGGTTGACACTGAAGTGGTTTTAGACCATTTTA